>JAFIRS010001998.1:0-264917 GCA_018342105.1 Gonioctena quinquepunctata | reverse complement strand
TACAAGGATTCATGAAGGTCATGACTACACAGAATATGTATGCCTACACCACAACTTTAGTCAAGGTCAAACAAACATCGAGATCAAATCTTAAGGTTGCCGAAACAATCCCAACATCAAAACTCAAGGTCAAATCTCAAAGTCAAAACTTAATGTTATGAATCTCAAGGTCAAACTCAAGGTCAAAACTGAAGTCGAATCTCAAAGTCGACGAAACCCCATGTCAAAACTCAATGACAAATCTCAAAGTCAAATCTCAAGGTCAAACACACACACATTGCACACCTGCAACCATTCAAGGTCACACGTGACGTCATAGTGGTGGGGGGAGAGCCAGAACCGGCTTAAATCTCCTACTCCTAACATAACTTTGTCAGGAGTAACCATACCACTGAAGTCATCCATATCGATGCTTGGTATTACTATCAGCAATAACCTTTCCTGAGAAAATCACGTGAGGTCCATTGCCAAAAGTGCATCCCAAAAACTTGGTTTTTTGTTTCGTGCCAAGAGCTATTTTACCCCCACTCAGCTGCTTATGATCTATAAGGCACAGATCCGACCTGTCCTGGAATACTGTTCCCATATTTGGAGCGCGGCACCTAAACATATCCTGAGGCTATTGGATTCTGTCCAAAAAAGAGCAATTCGTCTCGTCGGTGATGCCTCGCTTACAAACTCGCTCACTTGTCTGGAACACCGTAGAAAAGTTGGCGATTTGTCTCTATTTTATAGATATTTTCATGGGCGATGCTCTTCTGAAATATCAACAATCGTTCCTGCTTTAGCAGTCTCTTCGAGACTAACCCGTCAAGTTCAAGTCATCACACCCCTTCGTGGTCACTTTGGAGACCTGCAGAACATCACTTTACAAAGACTCGTTCATCCAACGAACAGCGAGGCTTTGGAACTCATTGCCTAGGGAGGTGTTCCCCGAGGCATACAACCTCCAGAAATTTAAGAAGAACACCAACTCCTACCTTCTTTCCCTTGGTTCCCACGATGTTCTCTGAACATAACAGGATATCCCTATTTGTGGGAACCAGAACATAAAAAAAAAAAAATGTAACTACTTTGTAACAAAATCACTAATAGATTGTTCACTCATTGTGTTGTTCACTGCGGCAATATCCCAATAAAGATTCATATTTCTGTCAAATGGCGTTACTCAAATCAGTTTCATTCAAATAGATAGAAACGTTTGGAAAAATTCGATTTTTTGTTTGTTTGTAGAAATGAAAATCCTGAGTTTTTTGTCGAAGTTCTCGCAACAAAAAAAGCTGTAGCCAAATAGACAACTTCTCCAATCATAGTGACAAAATTATATTATCACTCACCGATGTGCCAAATTGGCTTCTTCTTGTAGCTACAAATTGCCTTTCTGGTTATCATAAAATAAGTAATTACTGGAAATGGAGGTACAAAACCTCATTACTTCAGCTGCATTCATCATCTTGGGTAATAACCTATTTTATTTATTTTTCAATATCATAAAATAATCCCTCTTAAAAAGGTGCCAGTGGTTAACTCTTATTGCGGAGTCAAGGGGTTTAGTTCAATAAGTAAAGTGAATAGAATTTCCAAAAATTCATATTTTCTTGAGAATGAAGTTACCAAGTTGAAATTTGGACGCCATCTACACTTGAAAATAATTCACCCAACTCATTCTCTATCAATTTATGTAGATAAAACTATGAAATTTTAAAATATAACTTAAATTCCTGGTTCAAAATAAATATAAGCAAATTCAATCAATTGTATGCTAGAGAAGTAATCATTTTTCACCTTTAAATTCAGTACTCAATATGGTGTCATCTCTGAAAGTCAGTGACTATAGTGAAACGGGTAACATGTATATTTCAATAATTAATAAAGTTTTTCATGTTCGAACAGTTGATTAAATGCATTCAACCTCAGATGTTTCCGTTGCAATGAGTCCGTTCACCAAGTCTCATAACATATCTTCCTCTGCATCCCAATATCAAATTATTGCTTCAATCCAATAATAGAAAGTCTGTGCTTCCAGGTTGGCTCTAGGGATCCTCCGATTCTCTTCCCGCCTATACAATACTTAATTTCGCCAGTCCACTTTGTACATTGATAATTTCTTGACATAGCTTTCACGTAGCAATTTCTAGTGGTATCTTTCTTCTTACAACTCGTGATGTACTATTTCAGTGTTATGATTCATCTCATATTTGATTCAAAGTCTGATTCCAAAACTCTGATTAAGAGAGTCTGATCAAAAGATTCGACCCAAAATGTCTAATTAAAGAATCTGATCAACGACCTGACAGAACTCTTAGCAGGGCTGTATCATCAATTTGCTATAACCACCGACGTGTTCTTTCAGTGAAGCCAGGAACAGAAATGCATGAATTCCAACTTCCTTCCTCTCCAAATAAAATACCACTTTTCGAAATTTTTCATAACTTCCCGTTAATATGTAGCTGTGTTCCAAAAACCGATCCACAGATCTAATCCTAATCATAAAATAATACATTTCATTATTCTGTAGTTTGGTTAGATCAGACAAAAAGTGCCTGTTCTGTTTCCTTATTCATGGTCACATCGCACCAGAGAACATCAACTCCCCGTGCATCGAGGACATTTGACATTTCTAAATTACATCGAAGTTGGTTTGTTTTGGAGTATTTTCGTCAGGCAGTTTCAATATTCCAAATGTGCCAAAATATCAAAATATATTCAAATAAATTGATTTGTTGAAAATATAAACAGGATGTTCATAAAATCAGATGTGGAATCATCTGCGACTGAAAGATAAACTTTAGTCACTATCTTCCATCGTCAAGATAACCTCTTGTGGGGTATTCATGTTGAAAAGGGAAACATTCTCAATTGAATATTGAGAATGTTTCCCTTTTCAATATTCAAATAAAATTCTGAAATGGAGAATCAGAGCACCAGTCGAGCTGTGGAAATAAAAAGACTTTTTATGGCATTGTCATAAACTATAACCTCATCAGTGAGATGTTACCAGATTTAAAAGTGATCTAGTTGCTGTTAGAACTTCATATTGTTGCGCACAGAATACTGAAATGAACGTTTTGAGAAAATCAAACGTTACAGGGTAAACTTGGGTAAACAGGGAAATCGTGCTTGTCTCATTTGCAATATACGTATAGGTTTATTTATAAGCAATGTATATTCCTTATTATAAAAATAATTCTATAAATGTGATAGATGCTATTAGAAATAATGTGGATTCAACATCATTGATTACTCTGTCATTTCTTTATTTCATACTGAAATATGTCGTTTTTCTGATTATCTTTATCTACTTTTTACGTCAAATCGTAGTCAAAAAGTGTGTATGAACATTGTTATGGTCACTTTCCGAAATGTGACTTCTGGTGTACCTCGAGGGTCAATTTCAGGATCGCTAGTTCTCATCGTATATACGGGTGATATATTGATTTCACCTCAATAATCTAAAGCTCTGGCATACGCTGATTATACTATTATACTAGACTTTTTCCAGCCTTAACACAGTAAATTCAGCTGTTAAACATAATTTGAATCCCAATAAAAATAGTATAACCTAATATTACAATAAAAATATGAAAATAGTCCTCACAACTGAAATAGAGGGTACCAAATTATCTATTGTCGGATCTACGGTATAATCTGGATGTAATTCGATATGAAATATCCTCCATTTAAACGATTTTCTCAGGTGAAGTCAGTGATATTTTATTGAATAACAATTATAGTCATACTGCTGTCACAAATTTACTCGTGGTTAAATTTGAAGAATCGCATTCACTTATCCCGCTGTCAGAAGTTACAGCGCATTTGTCATAGATTACCTCCATTTACCGAATACTTATTTATACGAATTTTAAGATTCAAAGAGCTTGATTTCCAGAGCAATTGGAATATATTCTATACGATTCTTCCATTCAATTAATTATTATTATTCAATGAGTTGGAAATTGTTGTTACACTAACTTTATTTTCCTCTAATTTTTTTCGGAATAATTTCACGGGGCGAGGTACAAATGATGTAAATAGGTATACTTATTTCAAATTACACCCAGTGTATTTCTAACAGACCCTTTCTCTCCTGGAGAGACGGTTGTTGCTATTAATATAGAATCTATTTCATCTAACCATTGAGTCAAACAAAAATTCACAATGTTCCTTCCGACCACCTGTTTACAAAATAGCAGAAAAATATAACACATTGAACCTAGTTTTGGACCTTTTTATTGCCAGATTATGTACATGTGTTTAGAATTAAAATTTAGTTGAATATTTTCCGTGGACATTTTATCAAATGAATATAAGTTCAATTTAATTTAATGAGTCATCCGAAGTGAATGGTAAATAAATAATTTCCCATCAAGCATTTTGTCAATTCAGGTGATTTATGTTGAAGAAAATCTATTCACTGTATTCGTTATTTCATATCACGCACTAGGTGTAATATTTATTTAAAAATAAGTAAATGTTGACTTCTTTGAGTCATTTTACCTCTCTTGGTAAAACTTGAACTTTCGTATCAACCAAAGTTCAATTTATAGTTCTTTCAAAGGAAACAAAAGTTCATCGACCTTCAGAGAGTTTACTTTGCTTATTTTATATAGAAGTGTCTATGAGTCCCTCAGATTGATAGAGGAGGTCATGGATATCGTTATCTAACAGCATAATTCAGATAGTTTCTTCAACAAACTTAATATTGAAAAATAAGTTCAGTGCCACTGTCACACTTTTCACAATATCGATGGCACTGTATACTGATATTTTTTATGGTATGGTAAGGTATGCGCCCCTAGCAACTATCATTTGAATTAGCCTGTCTCAGTGTTATTCGCTTCATATAAAAAGAAACTCGAAAACTATTGTTGTGACCCAGAATTGCATACTTCATAAAGAACCTCCACGTAGGCCATTTTTTTCAATATGGCTCCCGAACTATACGTTGATACAATCCTTGTCTACCAGGGCCGCCGTATATCTCAGTCTACTAATTGCATACAAATCAAAGAGCAAAAGAGACCGCTAAATTTATGTTAAATATCCAAGAGATGCGATCTTAATCTGCGACCGTCTGTCCGCTGTTTTCAGTCCGAATTAGGCTGTTTGTTTCGCTAATATCTGGCTCGATTTCTCATTTATTGATGTATCTCTCGTATCAGAGAATGATTCGCTAGCAACATCATTTTTGTGCTTATTCGGTGGTAGGATTGTCGATTGTCCGAAAAAATTGTAACCCAAGTAACAGGTTCAGAATTCTAATAAATATAGAGTATATATATATATATATATATATATATATATATATATATATATATATATATATATATATATATATATATATATATATATATATATATATATATATATATATATATACTAGCAGACCCGGCCACGCGTTGCTGTGGCTAAGGTTTTTGTTATAAACTAAAACTAAAACCCGACAGACGTTGTCCTGTCCAAATTTCTATGTTCCCTGAAATGTTTTTCCCGAAAACTTTCGCCAGCGTAGAATTTCTTTTTTTTTTATGTTTTACTTTATGTTGTTCCATCTAGATTATGCTTTCTTCATATCGTTATCCCGTTCTCCCCTTATTCTGTCATCCCGTTTTCCCGTTTTTTCGTCATCTCGATATTCCCGTTATCCCGTTATCACATCAGTCAACAGATACCGCCATCTGTTAGAATCGTTTGGAGCTAACAGATAATTGATAAACAAATAATTTGCAACAAAATAATATTGTGTCTGTCTGTGTCTGTGTCTGTGTCTGTGTCTGTGTCTGTGTCTGTGTCTGTGTCTGTGTCTGTGTCTGTGTCTGTGTCTGTGTCTGTCTGTGTCTGTGTCTGTGTCTGTGTCTGTGTCTGTGTCTGTGTCTGTGTCTGTGTCTGTGTCTGTGTCTGTGTCTGTGTCTGTGTCTGTGTCTGTGTCTGTGTCTGTGTCTGTGTCTGTGTCTGTGTCTGTGTCTGTGTGTGTCTGTGTCTGTGTCTGTGTCTGTGTCTGTGTCTGTGTCTGTGTCTGTGTCTGTGTTCTGTGTCTGTGACTGTGTCTGTGTATGTGTATGTGTCTGGGTCTGTGTCTGTGTCTGTGAGATTGAGATGTGAGCTATCCTATATTTCAAGTTAGATCAAACTGCACACTTAATGTATATAAATTACGCGTCACGTTGTTTGTCCGCGATGGACTCCTAAACTATTATTCAAGGGAAACGGTAGGAGAACACCAGTCATGGGGACCACCATGCTTTTTTACACAGATGCCATTTGTAAAAAAACATGGCGACCTCCATGATTGATTTTCTACTATATGAATTTAATTTATACTTCAGTCTAAATAACACATACTAACATAAACACGTAGAACGCTCGGAACTGGAGCAAGATATAGATATACTGACTATCCCACTACACAGGAGCATACATATGGACAATGCTTAGTAGACGATAGTGGGGACGCTACGAAGCATCGCACAAAGAGGAGACCGAGAACGTGTATCGAGTTTGAAATCACAACGATTCTAAAGAAGCTTCACTTCAATAAACAAATAATTTGCAATTAAATAATATTGCGGCTATAAATTGAGATGTGAGCTATCCTATCTTTCAAGTTAGATCAAACTGCACACGGTGTGCAAATTTGATTGAAATCGGTTAAGTAGTTTAGAAGTCCATCGCGGACAAACAACGTGACGCGTAATTTATATATATTAAGACATATATACATATATATATATATATATATATATATATATATATAATAATAATAATAATAATAATAATGTGAGTCGAATTTTAGGGCGTCAAATTCACTGTCACCCAGATTTCATAAAATGGTCGACAATAGGTAACACTGTACTCTGTTTCCTAATGTGAGAGAGTGATCAAATGTAAATTTGCAAAGACAGAACCCAAAATACTTTGCCGAAATACATTGTAAATTTCGTACAAAGAGGTTCATTCAACTTAACAATCTCCATTAGCTCCTTTTCCAGCATATCTTTGTGAAATGGCTTCTTATTTAAAGTAAGCCAATGAATGATGTAATTTTTTTTGGTATTTTTTCGGATTTTCTTGAGTGGTAGTTGGATTACTTATTGCGATAACAGACTCAGGAGAAATAAGATCTATCATTTGCTGGAAGTATTCTTCAAAAACATCAGCGTTCATGTCTTCATGATAGTCCCCAGTCCGTTTTGATTGAAATGCTAGTAAGCCACCATCGACAAATTCATTTTTCAATGTAAGTATTAATCTTTTAGGTTTTCCCGAGGGTGCTTCTATTACTGGTGTGAAGAACGCTGTCAATGTCTAGCTGCCGTTTTTCAGATAGCTGCCAAATGACCAGTGGCGTCGGATATTTTATTTCACTTCGGAAAAATAGGAAAAAATTGCATAACCAATTCTATCGATTCATTAAGTATCCAACAATACTTGACACTGCATAGTTCACTTCGACATACCAGCAGTGAACTAAAAGATTAGTTTTTTCTAATATAAAGTGTGACACTTTGGAATACTTGACTTTTTCAGGTATTTTGAAAACATGAACTTTGTACATTATTGATAAGCAACAATTCACCGGAAAAATTGTCTGGTTAGTTATTGCTCTGCGACGGCGGGAGTTGCCTTATCAGAATTTTTCAAAACATGTTTTAGCCATACCGAAGTATTTAGCCAACTCCATACTCATGGAGAGAGGAAAAAAATTTATGAATATCAGATCGACATGCATCAACATAGATAGAACAATACATTCCAATGTGAATACTAAGCCTCGACGTAAATGTTGTCGAATCGAAATATTAAAAAATATATTTTAGGCATAGGTACCGAACTAATTGGGGTTTTATGCCGTTAAGATGTTCATTCCGGGTTGGCTAAATATTTCGGTATGCCTAAAACATATTTTTCAAAATTTCGATTCGACAACTCCCACAGTCGGACGGCTTGCGAGTCGTTCATATTCATAGAAGATGTTGATTGTTCTATCTCCTAGTAACTCCATGAGTATGGAGTGGGCTAAATATTTCGGTATGCCTAAAACATTTTTCAAAATTTCGATTCAACAACTCCCACAGTCGGATAGTTTGCGACTCATTCATATTCATAGAAGTTGTTTATTGTTGTGTCTCCTAGTAACTCCATGAGTATGGAGGTTGCTAAATATTTCGGTATGCCTAAACATATTGTTCCAAATTTTGATTCGATAAATCCCACAGTCGGACGGCTTGCGAGTTGTTCATATCCATAGAAGATGTTTATTGTTGTTGTCTAGTCTTCGAGTCTTATCAATTCGCCTTTTCTGGTAGGATATGCATGGAAATCACAGTTTTGTTTGTAATTCTGTATCTGTTTTCGAAATAACAGGTAATTTGTAAATATAAATGCAGTTTATTCTCAATAAAGCGGGGTCTACAAGATTCTCTGCAGTCTATTCTATATATAAGTCGCATAACCCTCTTCTGGTAGACGAATATTTTATTTAGTTCTGTGGTACAACCCCAAACAGCAATATTATATGAAATATAGGCATATTCAAGAGCAAAGTAAACATTTAATAGTTGGGCTCTATTGAAATTGTATCTCAATTGTCTAATTGCGTAGTACCCACTGTTAACTTCCTTACTGACATGGCTTATACCCGACTTCCAGGTCATGTTACCATCGATATATGTACCAAGGAATTTGGTGTTATCTGATGATTCAATTATTTCATCACCTACTCTAACATGGATGTTATCAATTTTTTCATTCGTCCTGGAATAAAATTGCGTCAGAACAATTTTCTTTGCATTCACCACCGAATAATTTTTGATACAACAATTTGTGAATTCGGGACTCGATGTATTAAATTTTTCTTGGAGTTCCTCTGGGTTATCGGCATTCGCTGCGATAGTTGTATTATCTGCATACAAAACTACATAATCTGTGCTTATATGATTGGGCATATCGTTGATGAAAAGAAGAAAAATGAGAGGACCCAATATAGAGCCTTGAGGAACCCCAAGATCAATGCCATACTGCTGCGACTGAAAGTTGATAACTTTAACATATATCTAGATAACTTTAACATATACAGGTATGATCTGAGCCATGAAAGAAAGGTACCCCTGAAGCCAAGTGAATAATGTTTCCTGCATATAATGTCGGGGTCAATAATGCCGAATGCTTTTGATAAGTCAAAGAAAAGTGTACCGACATATTTCCTTCTGTCAAGTGGGTCATAGACATACTTGATTAAAGTGTGGAATGCACTTTCCGTTGACTCACCTGGGTTGAAACAATGCTGGAACTTATGTCGAATTGTTCTAGGAACGCAAGCATTTTTAACTAAACGAATCTTTCAATTATTTTACATATGACTGTTGGAACTGTTACGGGGCGGTAATTCTCAATAACAATTGAGTCACCTTTTTTCAATATCGGTGTTACCGATCCAATTTTTAGTTTATCTGGGAACACTCCAGTTTCAATAGAAGTATATATTAAAAATGCTAATAGTTCACAGATTAAATTTTCGATGTTCACTATTATTTTTGTAGAGATGCAATCTACTCCAACTGAGTTTGTGTTCTTGAGGTTACAAATAATTCCGATAACATCACTCTGATGCACCGGGATAAAATAAAAAGTATGATCTACATGCAAGGTGGTGTAGTCATTGAACGATGTTGACTCAAAGTGTTCATTAATTGTATTCTTCGCTATTGTTGAAAAATATGAGCCAAAAGCGTCGACAATTTTATTTTTATCATTTACAAGTTTGTTGTCTAGTAATAATTCCCGATTTGTATTTATATTTTGTTTTCCTCTTCCGGTTTTATTTTTGACTATGTTCCAATTTTTTTTCTGTTTCTCATGTTGGTTCATGTTTGCTAGAGCACCCCGATTAAATGCATACTTCATGTATTTTTCTCCAGTAGGGTTTTTTTGATTCATCATTCTTTGAATTTTAGATGACCTACATTTCTTGACAACCAAAAAAGATTTTTTAAATTGTTCTTTATGTGAATTATATCTTCAGAAACCCATGGCTTTTTACTGAGCTGTGCTCCTTGATTAATTTTTTTTTTACATTTGGACAGGTCAGTTCTATCCGATAAGTAAGTATATGCAAGAAAGCTTCGAAAGCACATTGAATATTACTGAAATTTTCATAGACGTGATGGATCTTCTAATTTTTTAAGTAGTCTTGAAGTTGAGCAAGATTCTCAGTACATGTGTTATTTTTCGTCGAGTATCTTTTTTTTTCTACTAAAAGGTCAGTTAATTCAAAGGAAAGTCACAGATGGTCGACGAGATTAACGTCAATGACTTTTTCAAAAAAGAAGTTTCGAGAGATATTTGTTAAAAAATAGTCAATTTTAAAGATATTATTACTTCCATTTGAGTATGTGAAAATTCTCGGCGGTTCCAGGTTTTTAAAACCTAAGTTAAAACTATGTAACAGATCAGAAAGTTGTAAACTCAACTTTCTAGAAAATTTGCAAATTAATAAACATAAAAATTACCAATATTTACCTAATGGACAAACTCATTTAAATATTTAGTTTTCATTTAATTTGTTTTATCGAAGAATTTACTGGCAATTAATATAATATACTCGTTCTATTTACTCGCCTATGAAAATATCCTCAATTACATTTTTATACCTATTACTACCTGCTTTGTCTATTCAACATAAAACATCGTGATTGAGGAGTTAGTATCATCTCGTACTGAAGAAGCTATTTCATAGCGAAACACGTTGAAAATCGAGCAGTGGAGTGTATTCCGTCAACTTTAAATTGGCCGCGTCAATCCAAAAATTATGTTCGAAAAAATCCTCATCTGAAAGTAACGGAGATAATGGTAATAAAATCAGGCATCAGTTGAAATCGTTAGGGATTAAAAAAAATATATTATTTTTTGCATTGCATTTGTGCTCTATAATTTTCGATAACTATTCTGAATTCGCTTGTTTACGTCAACTCATTAGTTAGCTCACATGAATAGATATGCATTTATGAGGTTTTTTGTCCCACTTTGCGACGATATATTTCTTCTATGATTTTCGCACCTACTAAGCAGGAGGAAGACAGCACATTTGTAATTTCAACAAAAAATTAATAATGATTTGAATAAATTGACTGTGACAATCGTAAGCACAATATTATTTCATTGGTTTCCTCAGTGATTAATATAATTATCTAAGTATCAAATAATCAATACATTGTTGTGACTTCTTTATAATATTCAGGTAACTTTTTTGTTGTATGTTTTCAATCTTGTTTTCCAACGTCAATCGATTTGCATAATTTAATTTCTTTAGTGAAATTACGTTATACTTATCCCCAATTTTTCATGCATTATTATGTAAATGCTTCAATATAACGGAGATTGATTCGAAGCAATTAGATGAATTGAAGCTTAAATTATCGGTGGGAAAACGGATATTTATATTTTTCAGTTCTAAGAGGTATCATACAACCTCAAGTTCACATGAAGGAATTTCCATTGAACTGTCAAATTTAGGATGGGACTGTTCGAGAAATCAAGTTATTATTAATTTAATAAAGGGTTATAAATGTAGAAAACTATTACGCACCATGATTTCATTTCCGTGGAAAATTTCTTCCACGAGAAGCAACATTTATAAATAAAAAAAAAATAGAAAACCGGTAAGGGTAAAGTTATATTCTTAGCTCTCATGCTGTGTTTGGAACTGCAATGTCAAAATGCAGAACCCACTAAGAGAAACAAGGTCACATCCATTTCAAAAATTGTTTTTTTTTATTTGCCCCAAGAAAAATATAGTGAACGAGTCGAGAAATTCAATATAGGGGATCATTTGAGTCTAATCCTCACTTTCAGTATTGAAAAAAATACACAGAAAAATAATGTGCCAAAAATAATACAATATAGAAACATTAATGACTCTAGTGTTCATCTACTGGCGAAAATTTCTCAGGTGTATACGATAGTTATAATGTTGTAGATAATGTTTCCAAACTTTTTTAGATATTGTTACTTATGGCGTAGATTCATTCTGTCCCTTGGTTACAAAAACTGTGTATGACAATGCGAAATCGAAACATAAAGTGGCATGGATTAGCGATAGGATGGTTCTGGTGGGTAATCACCTGAAAGATATGCACTGGATCATAAAATCATTCGATTGTGGGGAGTATATAAATGAGTACAGGCGAGCAAAAAAAAATGTAAGTTCAAGAAGTATCAAAAGCAAAAAAAGCATTGTTTCAGGAATCTTCAGATAGCAGATCAATAACAGAAAAGCCTCAGGAGGTATGGAAACTTGTGAGAAAAACAAGGAAAAAAATAAAAAATTCAAAAAATATAAAGTGGAAATCGGAGGATGAACTGATTAAAAACCAAAAAATGATAGCTGATGCTTTTGGACAATATTTTTCGTCAAATCCAAGATCCGCCATTCAATCTCAATTTGGAGGAAATAGCTTTGAAAATATTACTCACTCGATTCTCTCCTGTAACACATTCTACTGGACCGTTGTTGAACAAAATGGAGGAAATAGCTTTGAAAATATTACTCACTCGATTCTCTCTGTAACACATTCTACTGGACCGTTGTTGAACAAAATGATGTCATTGAGGCAATAATTAGTTTAAAAAATACGAACTCAGTAGGAATAGATTGTTTGACAACAGAGATTATAAAAATAATTGGCATATACATTACAGAACCAGTGAATCATATAATAAACTTATCTAGTAAACTTGGTGATTTTCCCAAAGACTCTACTGACGTCCAAAACTATTGACCGTCAGAACTAAGCAAAGTTATAAAAAAAAAATCTGTTATGAAAAAATGTTATTTCTTTCGAAATATGGCTTGATCACTAAACACCAGAATGGATTTTGTTCTGGATGATCGACGGAGAATGCTTCCTGTGACTTTTTTAAGTACGTCTATACATATCTCGAGAAAAAAACGTATGTTGGAGCGCTCTTCTTTGATCTGTCGAAAGCGTTCGACACCTTAAATCCATCAATTATGAAGAAAAAATAATACAATCTGGTTTTCAGAGATAGCTTTTCAAAGTGGTTAATGAAAACAGACAAATATATGTAAAAGCTGCAAATGAGCGATCGTATTCCTGTGATATTGACCTAGGAGTTCACCAAGGTTCCATACTTGGTCCGTTAATTTTTCAGTTATTCATAAACGACATGCCTGCATACATGAGCACGGACGATTGTTCTTTTGCTGTGAATGCAAAAATCCAGAGGAATTGGAAGCAAAACTGCATTCTCTATCATTAGAATTCACAAATTGGTGTATTGTATGATTGTTAACACAAATAAAACAGTATTCATGCAATTCCAATCGAAAAAACAAATTATATCTCAATCTATGTCAATGTTAATGGCAATATCATTGAAAAGTCTGACTCAACAAAATTTTCAGGCACCTACATCAACTCTGATATGCGCTGGAAACCCCCTAAAAAAATCAATAGTGGCTACTTTGCACTCATTCAACTAACAAATGTCCTAATTTCACATCAGAATATTATGCAATTGTGTATTTCCATTCATCATATAACATAATTAATTTTGTGAGGTAGCGCCATAAATGCAAACCGAATCTTTATCTCTCAAAAGAGAATAAGACTGATTTTCAACTTGAAATCTTCTGAAACATGTAGGCCATACCTCTCACAAAATGATATCATGACATTCTGTATATATATATATATATATATATATATATATATATATACAGTGTGACCCATTTAAAATGGAACCACCCCTGTAGAATACGCATTTTTCAGTCAATCTCTAAAATATTTTTTTCCAATATTAAGCATCAAAATATGTATCTCGACACAAATTTTCATAACATTAGTTTCATTTCCAAGGCACTCTATGGTTTTTTTTCTTCGTCAAAAACGGCAAAAGTTTAGTAGGCATTTTTTTTTAGAAATTCAACTACACCACTGGATTCGTAGTCGTTATAAATTGAAACCATCAAAATTTAATGAAAAAATATTGGTTAACAACGAAGTTACAACAACTTTAATTTTGGAAATGAAGTATTTGATTATAATTTTTATTTAGATTGCAGACATATTTGAAATCTGGTAACACTGCCGATACAAAGTAGATCACAAGTGAATTTGTACAGCGGAAATCCGAAGTCAATAGCTCATTTCGTTCAACAGTTATAACTACTGGAAGTATGGTAATGTGAGCGATTTGGGGTGTACTAAATCACAGCCTACTATCGATTTAGTACAATACCTATGCCCAATGTATTAGTTCAGCTTTCCTCAAATTATTGGTACCTTGTTTCAGTTGAGTTTTGCAGAATAAAAAATGAAAATTTTTTTGTCCTGCTTTCTGTTTTATTATTGAATAAATGATTTTGATACTTCAAAACTTGATTCGGTTCATTTCGTTTTTATCGGCTATTGAAAACTGCATAACTTGAAAATGAATTTTTAATTTTCTGTTATTTTTGAATACACTCATAACCTTAACTCAAATAAATGATTTTGAGGGAATATAATTCACAAATCCAGTGGCGTAGTTAGATTTTTATTACAAAATCGCTTCCACCAGAAATCACTCACATTACCATACTTTCAGGAGTTATAACTGTAGAACGGAATGAGCTATTGACTTCGGATTTTCGCTGTACAAATTCACTGGTGTTCTACTTTGTATCGGCAGTGTTGCCGGATTTTAAATATATCTATAATCTAAATGAAAATTAATATCAAATTGTTTGTTTCTAAAATTGAAGTTGTTGTAACTTCGTTGTTAACCAATATTTTTCTATGAAATTTTCATGGTTTTCATATATAACGACTACGAATCCAGTGGTGTAGTCAAATTTCAAAACAAAAATTGCCTAACAAACTTTTGCCGTTTTTAACGAAGAAAAAACACCATAGAGTGCCTTGGAGGAAATGAAACTAAAGTTATGAAAATTTGTATCAAGATACAGTTTTTGACGCTTAATTTTCAAAAAATTTTTTTTTGAGAATAACTGAAAAATTCGTATTTTACAGGGGTGGTTCTATTTTAAATGGGTCACACTGTATATACCACTGTGTGTATATATATATATATATATATATATACCACTATGTATATACCACTATGTAAGAAAATATTTCAGTAAATTTTCAAAGAATTCTGATTATCATGAACATTTTACTAGACAAGGTGATTTGTTACAGATACCAAAGCACACGTTTAAATTGTATGAGGAAAATCCCACTTATATGGGCATCAAGCTCTATTATAATCTACCGATAAGTATGAAAAATGAAAACAATGTTCATACGTTCAAAAGAAAATTGAGGTTGTTGCCTGTTGAAGGATGTTTTCATGATCTTGAAGAATATATGTCTCGATAACATCATAAATAAATTTGATATGTTTTGATACGATTTGATAAGATCCTAAATGATTTCAGTATGTTCAATATGTTTAATGTGATGTGAATGTCTCACTGATTTATATCTTATGACTTGCCTGATATCAGTTTTGTGATCCTAAGAATGAATAATATGCTATATGCTATATAATTTTAATATGTTCGATGTGATGTGTTTTTTCCCAAGGAAAAAATATTATTATATTATCATTATAATAACTAAAAATGGGAATGGACTACTAGATCTTGTGATAGGACAGAAAAAATAAAATAAAAGGGAAATAATTGATACTAGGTAGTTGAAAAATTAACATCAGAAATAGAGAGAAGACAAGTGTCTGGTTTGGGCAATTCAATCGCATGAGTGAAGAAAAATAAATGGCAACACGAATACTTTCAAAGAAAGAAGGACATCCCAAAGTCTGCTGTGGAGATGAAACGGCGCAAGTGGTTACGTAGCTGGCCCATCTGGCATACATCGGCGAAATCTGATAATATAGAGATCGATGACAACGTGACAGCGCCAGACGAGTATGTATCGTGACCACCAAATTTCGTCGACCCGTCGTGCATCAATGCGCGTACATCGATGGAGGATGATACGACTGTGATGTTATTGAGCAACCCACCAGAGATTCTATACTTCTGTGTAACCATTGTATAGAAGAGATTGATAAATAAATTACATATGAATACAAAATACTTATGATTTTATCCCGACGTTTTCATGAAAAATCTACGCTTTTCTATTTTTTTTTTCGGGAGTTCGCTTCTCGGGCACGGCCTCCACAAGAGTGGGGTAGGGTGAACCCCTAGGTCCAGGATCCGGACCTGAAAGGGACCGGCCCAGCTTCACGCATTTTTTTTTCTTTAATTATTATAATTTATTACAAACTAGTAAAAAGTAATTTGAATATATTTTTCAATGAAATTTTAGAAGATTCTACAGGTAATTATAGCCCAAAATTCAAATATATGCATATTAAACCGTTTGTCATAAACGTGTAATGGAATTGGTACTATCCTTCGATCTTCAAAGTTTTAGGCTTGCTCCTGGTGGAGCCCACATTAACTCAGGAACTCCTTTGGATCTTTCAAAAGCCTCTTGATGTCATTATTTCAGCATAATATTTTGAACACAAAAACGTCATTATACAGAACGAAGCAAATTCTTATACAGAACAAAGGAATGTTCCTCAACGTAGAGACGCAACTAATTAAATAATTACTCAATGAGATGCAAGACCTACGAGATTCATGGGAAACCATTTGAATTGAGTAGGTGCCGAGGGAATTGCATTTCGCCAGTGATTGTTATCAGAGGGAAACCTAATACAGATGAAAAACGCTTCAACAACTTCAGCTAGAAACATCAAATGAAATCAAATCTTCTGTTATCCTTTCTGTTGTGGATTTTATTATGGCAGATTTGACAAGATTTGCAAGCTGTGAACAAATTTGTCATCTTTTTTCACCAGTTGTGGCTTTCATGGAACTAGAAAATGATGAACTGAAAGTTAAAACCACCAACGTGTCTCAAAGTATCCCTAAGACTTAGCAGATTCAGACAGCTTAGTTGAAGAAATTCTACACATGAAGAGCGCCTATGAATGATAAAACTTCTTATATGAGAAAATCCTACGAGCATTTTTTCAACCTGACTTTTTTGTACGATTCCAGTAACAGTGTCTATGCGCCTGAAAGATCTTTCAGTAATCTGCGGAACTCTTTAAAAAGAACGTGCTTTATCTTTTCAAGAAAATGTTTTATTGAAGATCTATTTTGCACTATGTTAGTGTATTTTCCTCTCACTGTATTCCAATCTGATGATGAATTTCTTGAGTTCACGAAATATAGTTGATGGTAGCAGAAAAAATAACAATTCTTTTCTTTTTTTCAGGTAAATATCACGAACCCTAGCAGTTGGTCGTACACGTAAGTAGCCTTGTAGAAATTTCGAGAAGTATAACGTTGTATTTGAAATTGAATGCAATGATGCTGTTGCTGTAAAAATCCGTGAACTGGAAATACATTTTCCCAAATGGTTACCATATGTGTACAATAATTGGAAATGAAATAGAAATATTATTCAGGGCATTCGTGAAATCTCACCCTAGCTAACATTTGTACAATATATGAACGATTGCAGAGAATAATTTGTGTTTCATGAAATACAAACCTGTTGTTTATCGAAATTCATTACACGACAATGGTTGACCGGGTTGAGAAATGTTATTTATAGTTATTATACACCAAGGTGGAGAAGGATAGGTACTATTATAGTTTAAATCCTGAGGAGCGAATCGACGGGAGATTTAAGGCAGGTTATTATAATTATCTTAATCATGGTGTACATGTTATTTTTTCCACTACTTGCAACAGATATTACTTTATGAATACTCGCACCCCCAAAATATTCATATAGATATTTATTATGAAAACGAAGATATGATAAATGTTCATTCAGTTCGTTCCTAAAATCATATAACAATAGGCATATCTAACAAGCAGAAACAAATGAAAGATTTGAATGAATTATGGTTTCAATTTGAAACCTTTTGATATGGCAAATGAAAGTTTCTGATTCGGAGATTATTCATAATCGTATCATGGGGAGTAATTTGGGGAAGGATAAATAGTAGTAATATCCTTTTCCCAAAAAAGGCTTTTTTGCCCCCTCCCTCCCCCAATACCGCACGCCAATGGTGAACAAAAATGTTCACTATGCCAAATACTTCATTTTTTAACCGACGAAACCAAAAAGGAGGAGGTTCTCTGGTCGACGAGTATTTTTTTTTAATGTATGATGACGCATAACTTTTCACAGAGCAGTTCGATTCCGATTATTCTTATTTCATTGGATAGGGTGTACTCTGAAGTTGGTCCCATTTGAATTTGAACAGAAAATCCTTCCCTAAGGGTAGCAAAATGGGGGATATTGATCGTTCACTGTCTGAATTTTGGTCCGTTAACCGATTCTATCAGGCATAACTTTGTAGTGGGTTTTCCGATTTGGATGATTCTTTTTTTATTAGCTAGGGTATACCTCATAGTTGATATATTTCAATTTGAAATGAAATAATCCACCCCTATGGGTAGAAAAATAGGGGATGATTGATTTTTCACTTGTGAACATTGGCACACATATGTAGTTTATATTGACAGATCCTCCTACATCCGTCACAATAATTATATTCTATGAAAGGATGGATTTATATAAAGTGATGAAATCAACTAACCAGAACTTTCAAAAATAATGTATATTATATAACAATAAATAGTTAAAGTAGGTAATCATATTATTTAACAGTTAATAGTTGAAGTAAGCTAGGTAAGTAAGTATTTTGGAAGTAATCAAAAATTAAGAAGGTACTAATTAGTAGATTTCAGCCACAAAAAATTGAAAAATAAAATCTTTTTAACATAAAATTAAACCGACGAAAAAATCAATTGAAAAGCAAAAAATTAAATATACCTTCTTAGTCTTAATGATAATTGAGCTCCTAAACTGATGTGAGTAACTTATTTTGAGTCGGCGCCAAACAAACTAGCAATTGAATTAGGTAAATCGTAAAATGATGGCAGCGAGATGCATAGCGGCATTTTCATGACTTCTTCAAAGTATTGTAATGATCTTCGATAATTGTTTGTTTGGCGCCGGATCAAAATTTACTCACATTAGTTTTGGAGCTCAATTATCCTTGAGACTAAGAAGGTTTATTTTATTTTTTGCTTTTTAGTTCATTTTTTCGTCGGTTTAATTTTTCGTTAAAAAGTTTTTATCCAACATACAATCACCTACAAACAAAATTTCAAGGAAATCCCATTATTAATAACTCAGATATTAGGGTGTATTCATGAAAAGCGGGACACACTGTATATATATATATATATATATATATATATATATATATATATATATATGAACGAATATACCAAAATAGAACATCAAATTCACATCTACTGTCAAATGGCACTCCTAACAATTGATGTCACTTTTTGAAAGACAATTTGTTTCATCGATCAAATAAGAAACCAGATAAATCCATCTCGAAAATATCCACCTAACTTACAATGAAAAAGAAGCAGAAAAATGTTGCCCATTAAAAAAATAGGAGAAAGAACCCAACAACGGTTAACCCTTTGAATTTGTTTTGGCAGGTAAGAGGAAACTATTGTCAATGTCAGTTACATGTGGTTTCACCATATATATTTTCTTCATAGCTGGAATATGAAGACGCCTGGAAGCCTCCCTGGCGAAACGTAATTTTGTTTTAAATAAAACCGCCCATAAAATGTTTTAACCTGCAATTGGTTATTTACCCAACGAAGCATAACGAGAGAAAACCTACAATCCATATGGAGAGACTTTTCAGAAAATGAATTCCTGGGACTACTTCAGAATGTACTATTAGAAATTCGTATCCGCATGTGGTTTATTCATGATGGGGCTCCGGCCCATTTTAGCGTTGTAGCCAGAGAATTACTTAACACTGTCTATCCAAATCGATGGATCGGTAGGGGTGTAGAAGAACCTAACCAGTCGTGGGCACCAAGGTCCCCAGATCTAAACCAGCTAGATTTTTATTTTTGGGAACATTTGAAGTCACTAGTTTTCAAAACTCCAGTAGCGAACGAGGAAGATCTGAGAAACCGAATTGTAGACGCCTGTGAAACAATAAGAAACACACCAATAATTTTTGAGCGGGTACGAGATTCAATGACTAGGAGACTGAATGCCTATATCTTCGCTGATGGTGGACACTTTGAACAATTTATTTGAATACAATTTAGTTTCCTTTATTTTATTTCATTCTACATATTCAAAATTTCGTGAAATAAAATGTTGATATTTCTTGCAAATTTTATTAAAACAAATACAGACTTTGCACCTTTGATAAAAAAATAACTATTTCAAACGAGTAAAAATAAATAGAATAGGTGGCGCCCCCTGCAAAAAACCACAAATACTCACTTAAACGTCAAATTCTTTTCCTGAGCATTATTGTGAAAATGCAAAATAATGGTAATAACTTCAACACGCATCGATTATCAAATAATCGACTTGAAATTTTCAAGTCCAAATATCTAGAAAACGGTTGCTTATAGCGACTTGTAACAACGTAGTTATGATAGAGTTATGATAGAGGAATTGATTTTTCTACTGAAAAATGTGCTTGAAGTACGCTCAAAAAAGTTATGAATCTTCAAAAAAGAAAAAGACGTGTAGGTGGCGCCCTCTACGATTAAGAGCAATAATAACATCAGGTTCGAATTCGGCACCTCAAAAAACCTCTCAATACCAATTTTCGTTTAATTAAGGTCAGTATTTCGAAAGTTATTTAAAAAAACGAAAATAAAAATTCATATTAGAATATCGTGAGGAATCACCTACTGAAGTTTGTCAAAGTACTTCTGACTCACCCTGTATATATATATATAACTTCTCATCGTAGAGTTTAAGGTCAACACGAACATGGAAATGATGTTTGCATTTTCCAATGAAAATATGTACCATTTCTTCCTCTTGATTGATGATAATAATTGCAGTTTTAAAAAATAAATTATGAAATCTATCTTTCCTACTGGTCGCGCCATCTGTTTTTTTGTGAATAGTGTTAGTCTATACTTGTAAATAACATTCCGCATATTCTTTTAATTTCACTTGGAAATACATGTATACGAAACAAATAATACGCCAATCTCAACTTTTAACATTCAATCAAATTCATGACCGCAATATAATTAACGATGGTAACGTATTTAGACTGAAAACCGCCTGCCAAATACGTTACTTTGGCTTATCAGTTCGACGTGCGCTATTCACCCTATGTTTTATTAATCAATTTGTCTTCGTACAGTATATGTTGTCTGTGCGCTGTCCAGTTAAGTGGGTACCTTCTTGTGGGAATAGTCGTACCACGGTGCAAGTACGTCTTATCGGAAGATTACTGATGGTAACATGCCATACGGGTGTGTCTTTCGTTAGCCAGCAGAAGTTATTTATTTATTACCTGTTTTTTTTTTCTAACGAGTCACTATTCAATAATAGTGTATACTTAGAATGCACATGTTTTGCTGTAAATGGTGGGTAAAAGTTCTTTCGAACCTACTGACAAATTGAGAAGGTATACTTTCAGTTATATTCGCCTGGAATTTTCTCAATCTATACAGAATGAGTCATTGAAAACGAAACAGCGGCTCTGTAGGTCGGCAGAACCGAATTATATGAAAACGCTCGGACACGTCAAATACATTTTCGAGGGGGACATCGTTCGCGATGAAATTCACCCGAAATAAATTCCATCCCTCGGAGCTGTGACCGCCACCCCTGAATTTTTAAATGGCAACATATGGCAAGTGATATCTCATTTGAAAGGTATTTTCCTTCTCAATATCAAACAACAAAAATAAATTAATTCTATCGATTCGTGTTCGAGATATAGGAACTTGAAGTTGGGAAATAACTTTTTATTCACTCAATCAATAGAAATTACATCTAACGATGCAACTGTTCAAAGATACTTATCATAGTCAAGGAACTAAATGATCTAACTGTTTACCAACAAATAACATGCAATTCCGTTACAAATTTTCATGTCATCCTCATTAACTTAATCGAAAAAAATTCAAGGTTCTTAAGAATCGATAAAAAGACGTTTTCTCGAATTCGACTCAAATGCGATTACAACAAAAACATGTATGAGATAATTGTGGACGTCTATCAGAGTCAAACTGATCTTTGATTGAACGACATTAGAGTGAATCACTTGACTAAAGCTGCTGAATACATTTTCGCAATAATGGTGTATACGATCGCGGAAAGAGTTGGAATAATAACATTTTCTTTAAATGATGAGTGCGGTAACCGTTCAGCTAATTTGTTCAATGAAACGCATCCAGATAAACTTGTTGCTAGAAAATACGTTCTAGAATTAATGCAAAAATTTCGTCAAACTGGATCAGTAGCCAACAAGAAACGAGACCCAGAACGTGAATTTCCGTTGGGAAAATTAATCTGTTGAAGTTGCACTTTTAGGACCAGTTCATGCAGACCCAACATTGAGCACAAGGAAATTGGCCAGTGTTACCAATATCAGTAGAACCAGTATCCACCGAATCCTGAAACATAATAAATTCCAGCCCTGCAAATACATTTGGTAAACCAATTGAATGAAGATGATTTTGATAGGCGACATGAATTTTGTGAAATTATGACTACGAGAATAGATCCTGATGAGAATTTCCTTTTCAACATCTGCTTTTCTGGTGAGTCTACATTCTTTTTGAATTCTACTGTGAATCGTCATAATTGTCGTTATTGGTCAGATGCCAATCCACATGTTTTCCATACTCAAACTCCCCAAAAACTCAATGTCTGGGCCGGTATTTTTGGGGACCGTTTGATTGGAGCAGTATTTCTCGACGGTAACCTGACAGGAGAAACTCATTTGGAATTACTGAATGAATTTGTTTATCCACAATTAGTAGACATCATTGAAAATGACTATCGTTACCATGAAGACCATTTGATATTTCAACAAGACGGGGCACCTCCACATTATGCACAGCCTGTTCAGGCGTTTTTGGATAGAATGTTTCCTGGAAGTTGGATGGGAAGAAGAGGATCTATAGAGTGGCCTACCAGATCTCCAGATTTAACCCCACTCGACTCTTTCCTGTGGTGTCACTTGAAAGAGAAAATATTTGCAACCGAACCAGAATCTCTGGAAGATTTACGAAGGAGAATTTTCGAAGAATGCCGTCGAATAACGCCGGAAATGCTACGAAATGTGAGGTCTTGTTTCGAAAAGAACTTGTACTATTGTATGGAAAGACAGTTTGAACATTTAGTTCATTGACAATAATAATTATTGCGACAGTTGCTTTATCAGCTATTGTCTTTATTGATTGAGTGAATAAAAAGTGATTTCCCAACTTCAAGTTCCTATATTTCGAAAACGAATCGATAGAATTAATTTATTTTTGTTGTTCGATATTAAGAAGGAAAATATCTTTAAATGAGGTATCACTTGCCATATATTGCCATTTAAAAATTCAGGGGTGGCGGTCACAGCTCCGAGGGATTGAATGTATTTCCGGTGAATTTCATCGCGAACGATATCCCCATCGAAAATGTAGTTGACGTGTCCGAGCGTTTTTATATAATTCCGTTGAGCCGACCTACAGAGCCGCTGTTTCGTTTTCAATGGCCCACTCTGTATAATAAAATGGTACATCGGGTATATAGTAGTAAAAGCAATACATTCCCGGACGACAATGTAATTCAAAAGTCGAAAAAGAATACAAATAATTTTATTGAATAATAAAAAATTAATAAATATCAAATAGGTACAATTTTTACATATATTCATTTTGTTAATCGTACTTCTTGATAACAACTTGAATATAAAGTTGGCGTACACATGCTCTCTAAATATAGGCACAAATTTTTTCTCAAGTGTTTTTGTCTCCTGAACACGAATCCGGCGGTCTGATACCGTTCCCGAGTTAGAGCACTTTACATTTTTTTCAACCTCATTTTCAAGCACCGTTTTCTCGAACAAAAATCACAAAAAATGCTTCCTTTTTTTTACCAGCATGAACAATTCACCCTAAATCATTTATTTTCGGCACAACGTCGCACAAAATATTGCAGTTTTCATCGAAAAATCCCTCCTTCTTACACAGTTCCAAATAAACAAACTTCACACATCTGAAAATTAGTAACTTTCCCTATTTTTTTCATGTTAGTAATCAATGAATCACCGCCAACTTTTCGAATTCAAATATGAGTAATAGTTTCTTTCCCCTTAATTTATGATTGCAATTATTTCATGTAACCATTTTGTCAATTATTATATTTGATTTTGAACAATTATTGATTCTTTGAAAATAATGAAATTGATCGAATATACTGGTCTGGTACAAAACAAGCATTGAAGTCTGGAAATGTGCTTTTACTACGAGGTACACATACTATTTTTTCTGAAATCGCAATCAACATTATCATAAATTAAGGAATTTTTATAAATGCATAACAATTTTTGAATATTATCTTCTTCCCCAAGAAATCGTTTCCTTGACAAGCACTGTTTCTTTATTGTTGTGACAGAAGTCAGAAATTCATTACTTATTTCGGTTGAATACCTACTTCTCTACTAAACAATATTTAAAAATATTTCAAATGGACAGTGATGATGATGTCCAGGTGTGCGGGACACCACCAGAGTTAGTGAATGCTGCAAAAAATGTCATCTTAAATTTATTGCCAAATAAATCCAGGGCAAAATATGAGTACGCTTACAAACGTTTCATGGATTATTGCCAAGAAAAAAAGAAGACCGCCCGATCTCAAAATGCCATGATTGCATACTTTTCCGATTTATCTACAAAGTTGATGGCATCTACGTTATGGTCAAATTACTCCATGCTGAGAGCTACACTCACAGCCCTACTTTGGTGTCACTTGGTAATTCAACAAGGTTGTTAAGTCAACAGAAACTTAACAACTTCATTAACGATATGTTATTATAACCGTACTTTCGTGTCACAATTGTTGAGATAGGTTAAATATACGAAAATTAACAATTTGCTACAGCAAATCTTTAAAACAATAATACATGGAATCACACAACACTAATTAGAAATATGGAACAGATCAAAGCAGTATATTGTTTTTATAACATAATTTTTAATGACAACATTGCAGTTGTGATTATAGGTATAGTTATTTCGCGTTTTTTTAGGTTTAATTTGAAATGGAAAAAAGGGGACCCCGACTTCCCAGCAACGATACTAAATGATAATCGTTTGTCTTAGAGAAAACGACGACGACTACTTTCGTTATGAAAAAATTATGACCGAAAATTCCGAAAGGGAAACATCAACCAAATGATTAAACTGTGTTTGCTGAGCTATAGGTGAAAAGTAATCCTGCCCAACACACTTTTGATAACTTCCTTGTGCAAAAAAGTGAAGTATCGCAAATATTTTCTGAATAGTAGGCATTGCAATCTGATGTCTTTGGATGTTCCTCATGTGAGGGAGAGGATATTTCAGCTACCAGATCAAAAGCTAATTGTCTTTGCAAACGGTAGATTCCGCGAGAATACCCTTCTGGTAACGTAAAAGGATCGCTAACATCACGAAGATGTCTCCTATTAATTCGTAATTCATACCTAAAAACAAATTTAGAAGATACCTTATTTGTGGACAAATAAAAATTTCGTCACAACCTTTCTTCCTCCTCTGCAATATCCTCAAATATAAATATAAGTCTTGCATTAAAGGCCATGACTACAGAATACTGATATAGCAATATCTTAAATGTTAACATTAGATCGGGATTGTGGGACATAACCTCAGAATATCGATAATATGTGCCTTAACAATGTCGTCAATGGTATCACAAGCTTTCTAGCAAGTGATAACAATTAAAGACTTATCTTTAAATTAACAAGTTGATCGGACCACAATAGTACGAAAACTTAACACATGTTGTTAACATAACAATTTTCTCGAATTAACAAGAGCAACGAAAGTAGGGCTGTTAGTACCAAAGAAGTTATTGATATTACAAATTACGTCCTTCCCTATAACGTCAAAGTGACAACTATAAACCAAAGAAGTCAAAAGTTTTGTCAGTTGGACAAATTGAATCGTTTATTACTCAAGCACCAGATTATAAACCGGGTGTCCACGGAAGGTAGCTTGCCCCTATAACTTTTTTGTTTTCGGAGATAATGGAATGAAATTTAGAGGATCTGTTTAATGCATAAAACTTTATTTTTTGACGAGTAACTCAACTTCATATGACAGTTAGAATACAACCTTGTATCATTTGTACTGTTTGTAACTGTTTTTTTATTTAATTTTTCGAAATAAATTTTTATTCTAGAGGGCTATGGATACGTTCAAATAAATAATTTCACCCCTAAAATGTTTCTGAAAATACAACTTTACTGTTTTCGATCAAAATATTTCAGCTATGTGACGTTTGATTTAAAAAAATGTATTAAATTTGTTTTTCAAATGGCAACATAGTGGCTCGTCGGTTTAGAAAAAAACCTCATTTTATTACGATTAATTTGATACCGCATTCTATTAGGTTGTGAGAAAACTTTCGATAAAAAACTGAAAATATAACGTTAGAACTTTCGTTAAATGAAGAATCTTATTGAGATTTTAATAAGATTTAAAATCATCGAGTAGCCTGTGACCAACACAACTGAAACAAAATTATTGAATTGTTGCGGTAAAAATTGACGTGTCGACATATTATTTTACATCTCTTCTACAAAGTCATTTAGGTAGTTATTGTGTACCTCATTGTTCGAAAATCATGGAAAATTACAATATTTATACGAGAACTGAAAAAGATGATATGTTATTAGTTCTTGGAGAGTGTAGGCAAAATTCCACCGATGCTGCACGTCTCTACGTACAGAGATATCCTGATCGGCGTCACCCGACACGGCACTATTTTCCAAAACTGGTAAAAAAAATGCGAAGTGAGCCTGATAATGATGGGACGAATCGTTCGTTGTGAGTGAAGAAAAAGAAATAGATGTTCTGGCATACGTTCAAGTAAATATCAATGCGTCACTCAGGGAGATCGCAAGAGAATGTGACATTTCGGAGTCTTCTGCAGCTAACATTTTGAAGAAACATAAATATCATTCATTTAAATATCAACTACACCAGCACCTGTACCGAAAACGATAATGCAAGGAGACTAGAGTATTGCAATTGGTTCTTTGACACATTTCCATGTAAAATTCTGTATACTGACGAAAGCCGTTTCACTAATTTGGGACATTTCAACAAAAATAATTAGCGATATTGGTCCGATGCAAATTTACACTTGATGGAGGAAGGAAATTTCCAAGAACGGTTTGGTTTCAATTGTTGGGTTGGGATTTTAGGGGACAGAATTCTAGGCCCTAAATTGAGCATTTCTTGGACGAAGCTCCATTAATAAATCGAGTTGGATTATTTTATCAACCAGATGGTGCTCCTCCACACAACCTAAGGGCAGTTACGGAATATCTGCATGAAACATAAAACGAAAACTGGATTGGAAATATGGGTCCAGTTAGGTGGCCGGCGAAGTAAAATAGGATTGTTTTCAATTTATACCTTTATTTATTCCTTTTTAAAAACTTTTCAGGTCACCCGACCTTACGCCTCTAGATTTTTTTCATGGGAATCTATCAAAATCGAGGTTTATGATGTACCTCCTGCCACACGACATGAATTAGAGGACAAAGTAAGGGTAGCTATCCATAGAATTACACCAGGACAGTTGAGAAACGTTGTACGAGCAACAATAAGAAAAGTTCGCCTTTGTCAGCAACAAGATGGAGGTCACTTTGAACATCTGGAACAAGATATGTGAATGGTAGTTTCAATATAATTATTTCATTTTCAACAGGTGCTTCAATTTAGGAAAGTTCTAACATTATGGTATTTTCAGTTTTTTCTCGAAAGTTTTCTTACAACCTAATAGAGTGCGGTATCAAATTAATCGTAATGAAATGCTCTCTTTTCTAACCCGACGAGCCACCATGGTGCCATTTGAAAAAAAATTGTAATAAAATTTTAAAAATGAAACGTCACATTTTGATCGAAAACAGTAAAGTTGTATTTTTACAAACATTTTAGGACTGTAATTAGTTATTTGAACGTATCCATAGCCCTCTAAAATAAAAATTTATTTCGAAAAAAAAATAAAAAACCACAAACAGTAACAACTGATACATGGTTGTATTCTAAATATCATATGGAGACAAAAAAACTGAAAATATACCAGGTGTCCCATTTAAAATCGAAAGTTTATGTCACTTCCGATGAAACCGGAATTTGCAAGAAGTTGAGTTACTTGTCAAAAAATTAAGTTTTATGCATTGATCCTCCAAATTTCATTCCATTATCTCCGAAAGCAATAAAGTTATAGGGGCGAGCCACCTTCCGTGGACACCCGGTATACTTAATGAATAAGGTACGTTTAGAATGTTAGAATTTTGAAATTACCTAGAGTTTACATTTTAGGTTGCCTTAATATTTGGTGTTACTGGTGCATGTCGCCGTGATGAACTATATCAATTAAATTTGAATGACATAGTAGATTTTGGATCTAAGCTTTTGATTGAAATACCAGATAATAAAACGAACAAACCAAGATCATTTGTGATAAACGAAACTTATATGCCATTGTATCGAACATATGTTGCCCGTCGCCCACAAAATTTTGATAGTTGCCGCTTTTTCTTTGAATATTCAAAAGGGGAAGACGGTTGCAGGCAAGTAGAGGGAATATATCAGTTTGGCAAAATGCCTCAAATTGTAGTAAAATTTTTAAATTTGCCATATGCACAAGAATACACAGGACATTATTTCCGTCGGTTCTTTGCGACAATTTTGGTTAATGCTGGGGCAGATTGATTTGTTTTAAAGAGACCTGAGGGATGGAAATCCTCAACCGTTGCCGAAGGATATATAGAGGAATCTTTTACAAATAAAGTAGACATAACAGATGAAATATTTAGGAGGGGAAGTGACCAAGAGAAATCTGCTAATACTATTAGTATTATTGCCGAAGAAGGAAACAGCAATAACGTCGCTGACCATTCAGGTAACAGTGACAAAGAGATTGACTTCTCAGATAGAGTTCAGCCTATATTTCATAATTGTACAAACTGCAACATAACTATGAATATACAAAAATATTTCATAATTGTACAAACTGCAACATAACTATGAATATACAAAAGAGCTCTAAACTAATGAGTAACTGATTTTGAGTCGGCGCCAAACAAACAATTATCGAAGATCATTATCTATGAAAGAAGTCATCAAAACTCAGCCGTGCATCTCGCTGCCACCATTTTACGCTTCACCTAATTCAATTGCTAGTTTGTTTGGCGCCGACTCAAAATCAGTTACTTACATTAGTTTAGGAGCTCAATTATCATTTAGACTAAGAAGGTTTATTTTATTTTTTGCTTTTCAGTTGATTTTTTCGTCGGTTTAATTTTTTGTTAAAAAGTTTTTATTTTTTACTTTTCAGTTCCGTATTTCGTCGATTTAATTTTTTGTTAAAAAGTTTTTATTTTTCAATTTTTGTGGCTAAAATCTACCAATTACTACCTTCTTGTTTTTGATTACTTCCAAAATACTTACTTACCCACCTTACTTCAACTATTACCAGTTAAATAATATGATTATCTACTTTTACTATTTGTTGTAATATACATTATTTTCGTTGTTCTGGTTAGTTTATTTCATTACTTTGTATATCATTCCATCCTCTCATAAAATATACTGATTTTGACGGAACAAGAATAATGTCAGTAGCGATCTGTCATTGTCAACTACGTATGTGTGTGCCAATGTTCACTAGTGAAAAATCAATTATCCCCTATTTTTCTACCCGTAAGGGTGGCTAATTCCTTTCGAAATCCAAATATAAGGTATACCCTTTATCTATTAAAAAAAGAATCATCCAAATCGAAGAACCCAGCCCTATCCACTGAAAAAAGAATTATCGGAATCGGACGCCTCAGTAAAAAGTTATGCGTGATCATACATAAAAAAATATGATGGAAAAACATAAAATATACGGGTCGAATAGAGAACCTCCTCCTTTTTGGTTTCGTCGGTTGAAAAATAGTTATAACAAACGTTCCACATGTGTGATAATATATTCAATAAATGTCCTTAATGTGAGTTGGTTGTTTGCGTGTATTTATTTAATGTCTAAAATGTTGGTTTTTACGAAAAAACAAATTAGAAAATTTGCCTGAAAATTTGAAAATTTGGGAATATAAGAAAAATGTTACCAACAAAAGGGATATTGGCTAAGCTCTTATTAAAGTTCGGGGTATCTCAGTGGTTAGAGCGTGGACATTGTAATTCCAAGTGCCCGGGTTCAATTCCCGGGCCCGTCCACACAAAAATTTTTTTTATTTAATTTTAAATCTCAAATCAAGCACAACATATTGTTGTTTCTAATAGTCCCAATAAGGTTTTTAGATATAAGTATATATATATATATATATATATATATATGAGCTGATCCCACAGACGTTGACCTTTATTTTTATTTCCTGAAGAAAAAATCCGCCATATCCCGTTTTTCCGTTATTCTGTTATCCTGTTTTTCCGTTATTCTAATGAGTATTTGATTGAAAATGTTTTCCTTTTTATGCAGAGGAATTTTCTGCCACCTTCATCAAAAACATTAGGACAGTGTTTTCACTTTATGTATCAGAAGATATTGTTCCTAATTTTTTATACGAAATAATATCTCATTTTTGTATCATTTTCCATATATTATATTATCTAAGATTGTATTTCATCTGTTTCTCGATAAAACTAAGTGGAATTTTGAATTATTATCATTTTGGTCGTTAATGGGTTTATCAATATACGACAGATAGTTGTGGAGAACATCGTTGTACCGCAATGTATATGATAACACTATTTTTACTCCACATCAACGACCTATTGAAAGCAACTTCATGTCCCGTACACAGCTTTGCCGATGATAGTACCCTCCATACCGCTTTCTCTTCCAGGGCCCCTATATCAGCCCGTGAAACCAGAAATGAACGAGGAAGAAATGTTAACAATGTAAATATGGACTTAGCAACAATTCTCGAATGGGGATCCAATAACTTGGTAGAATTCAATGCAAACAAAACACAAGCATGTCTTTTCTCTAGAAAAGCCGATCTCACTGTGCCTAACATAACTTTGTCAGGAGTAACCATACCACTGAAGTCATCCATATCGATGCTTGGTATTACTATCAGCAATAACCTTTCCTGGGAAAATCACGTGAGGTCCATTGCCAAAAGTGCATCCCAAAAACTTGGTTTTTTGTTTCGTGCCAAGAGCTATTTCACCTCCAGTCAGCTGCTTATGATCTATAAGGCACAGATCCGACCTGTCCTGGAATACTGTTCCCATATTTGGAGTGCGGCACCTAAACATATCCTGAAGCTATATTTTATAGATATTTTCATGGGCGATGCTCTTCTGAAATATCAACAATCGTTCCTCCTTTGGCAGTCTCTTCGAGATTAACCCGTCAAGTTCAGTCTTCACACCCCTTCGTGGTCACTTTGGAGACCTGCAGAACATCACTTTCCAAAGACTCATTCTTCCAACGAACTGCGAGGCTTTGGAACTCATTGCCTAGGGAGGTGTTCCCCGAGGCATACAACCTCCAGAAATTTAAGAAGAACACCAACTCCTACCTTCTTTCCCTTGGTTCCCACGATGTTCTCTGAACATTACAGGATATCCCTTTTCGTGGGAACCAGAACATATAAAAAAAAAAAAAAATACTTGGTATTCTTTCCGTGATATAAAGTAAAGGAACATTCCAACTGATTGTAGGATCGCCTGGACTCCAACTGGACAGACAAATCCTGTCGATATAGGTGTTTTTCATTGACGTGTTTTTCATTGACAACTGCAATTATATGATATAAATAAGTGTGCAGCTTATTAAGGAGTTTGAAGAAAAAACATTTCTTCGATTTCTGGTTATTTTTATCATTTAATATCCGCGATGCAAAGAATGGACGGTATATTAAATAGCATAACTTCGAATCTGTTTCATGGCGGTAATAAAAAATACAATTTCATGATAATTGACCACTATCGCTTGCTAGATTTTTTTAGAAACTTCCTTACACTTACCGTATTGAAAGTGTATGCACGGCGAGGAAATATGTGTGGCATTTCTGTTCTGTTTATTTGGAAAGCTAATACAAAATAGTTATTTATGTAACAAGTGTGTAAATTGGTACTTCTTTTAAAAAATACTCCACTCACGTGTTGCATACAATATTTATTTTCAGCTGTCAAAAAAAGGGAACAACCAAACAAAACAAACAAACAAATGGAATTTATTTTAGATATTCAGAAATAACATTTCATGTCCTTACTTATACTAACTATTTACATTATATACATTATATACAATTACAGACTGTACGGCGGGTTGTTCGCGCAACCCTCCAGCCCGGAGAAAGCCAAACCGTACCCCCGGAGCATCGTTGCCGGTGCCCCAGACGCACGCCTCGGCCCTCTTTTCGAGTATTCGGAAGGAACACGATTATTTTTTGAGGATTGATCCAGTCTCCTATCATGCGATTTATACTGGAATTTGAAGTAGTTAGGAGTTTTTTGTGAGTGTAGTGAGATTTGAGTTTTGGAGTTTTGCGTATTTGCCCAGGAAAATCTTTAATAGCAAAAACCTGGTGACGAGTGTGAAAGGGTGTTTTGAGTGTGTTTGAGTTTTATTTTGAGTAGTGCAGTTTGCAGTATTTGAGTAGGGAGTTTTGAAATAGTTTGTGTATTGAGTTTTGAGTAAAATGTTTTGAGGTATTTGTGTGTTATATTTGAATAAGTTATTCGCATTTGAGTTATTATTTTTGAGTAGTTTTGGGTGTATAATTTGAAGTAGTTTTTGTGTGGGTATTTTGTGTAAGAATGGTTTGTGGCTATTTGAAGTATAAATACACAAATACGTTTGAGTAGGGATGGTTTGTGGATATTTGAAGTGATACAATACAATAAGTATATTTGATAAATCAGCTCGACGTCCCCGCCCCCGGGACCGCGATCCCCCCCCCCTACGTCCCGGGGTGCCACAGCCAAGAGCGAGGCGCCCAGCTGATGTGTGTATTGTGTGAGTTTAGATATGGCGTTTTGTAGTTGTGTCATACTCTGTGTTTGATATGAGACCATTGTTTTTAACGATAGAATCTCGTTGTGTATGCCGAGCGTCAAGATCTGCGGGGGTGGACCATTCCCTTCCTCCTCTCTGGATCGGGGTTCCGCGTATCTTGACACTTCAGGGTATCTTGCGTTCGTTTGCCTTGGTGTTGTGCCTTGTCCCTGGCCTCCCTGAGGATGATTGGGCACATTGGCATAGTTACTAGTTCTTTGTTGGCCTTGGTTAGTTTGCCCTCGGCCTTTATGGTAAGCCGAAATTTGCGCATCCTTCCGTATTTCCATTTTGATATATTCTGGACATTTTTTGTAGTAAGCCGGATGGTCCGAGCCACAGTTAGCGCACTTGGCGGGGACATCAGGGCTTTTTTGACAGGTAGCAGTGTAATGTTCTTTGGCGCATTTAAGGCATTTTGGTGTGTGGTTGCAGTTCATGGCAGCCTGTCCCCACTGCTGGCATCTCCTGCATTGTGTCATCAACGTGTCCATTTTCCTTGTTTCCCATTCGATGTGTATATTACATAGTGTATTACACCTTTTCTTTATGGTTGTTAAGGTGATATCTGCATTTGTAATAATGATGAATAAGGGCCGAGCCGTTTTTCTCATTTTATATAGGTTTATTACCTCAATGGCGTGTTCTTCTTTCAGCCATTTTTTGATATCAGGTATCGAAGGATCATTATCTAACCCTTTTAGCACAAAAGCATGTTGCTTCTTGGCTCTGTGGGTACAGGTATGATATTTAACTTTTCTTTGGGTTATCAGTTCCTTGATTTTTTCAAAATCTGTAATGCTTTCTGTGTGTATATGTGTGTTTTCTTGTGAGTATTTCATATACATGTTTTCCTTACACACTTTCTTCAAGTTTGCAAGTTCTTCATTACCTATGATTGGCTTCCCTTCCAATATTATTGGAGGGGGTGTAATCTTCTTATTAGCTTGAGTCTCAATGTCCCTTACTGGGTTTGGGACAGCTTCTTTTGATTTTCGTACATTTTTTTGTACTACTAATTTCCTTTTTTCTTTTTCCGTTCTTTCGAGATTTGCTTTTCTGTCTTCTTGATCAAATTCTATTTCCTCATTTGTTCTGGAAACTTTCCTTCTCTTAACATTTCTCTTGGTTTGTATATTTTTCTTTCTCATTGAGAAATCTTGTTCGTTTTCGTTTCGGCTTGTGTAAACATCAGATGTATCTGTACAACCAATATATTTTGCAAAAGTGATATCGAAAGTACATGTCACTGATTATTAATGACATCTGGTTTCTGAAAACGCAATAGCTACAGCCACCTTGGCTTAATTTGAATGAATCGCTCCAATTGGAAATTCAAAATTAGATGCCAGCACCAGAGTGGCGAAAATTCAAACCAGACATACGTACATTGTTTGTCTATTTTCTCAGAGGTTATACACTTGTGTTTGGAGTTTTCTTATAATATTTCCATTTGGTATTATTTTCCAGTTTATTTGTGTAGTGTTGTTCATTTGAAGATTCTAGTGAAGTGGTGTATTCAAATCTTAAGACAATCTCGTTTTGCAAAAACTCACTTTGAAGGAGACAAAGTATGCTCGAATTGCTTGCAAAAAAAAACTTTTCCAAAGTTTCTGGACAGTTAATGAAGTCCTCGGGAATTATTGTTATGAATTATTCTGAAGACATGTTACACATTATTATTTGTGCATATTCGAATCGAAAATAAAACAAACAAGATGGTATGAAAATGTGTCCTTATCACCTAGATATACATATAAAATCACTTTTTTCCATACTGTATGAATAATCTTCGGTATGTTGGATAATATCTCTTTTTTCTCTTCTTAACTCTCTTTTTTTTCTTCCCGCCTCTCTTTGAAGGTTCTCTTTTTGACTTTTTTTCTTGGTCACTCAATCCTAAATCAGTCTGCACCAGTATGTTACATTCATTTCCTCACCGAAAATTACAAAAACTTATTCCAGTACAACGGGATCGTATTGCCCAAGAGTCACATTGAGGTACACAACAATAATGATTAGAACTAGAATCACTCATTTTTTCACTCGAGGACATACAATAGTCAACAGAATATTCACCAGGTAAACTAGAATTTCATTGAATGTCAACAATCACAAGAGATTTGACAAGTTTTAGATGTACAATGGCTAAAATCATGTAAACATTAATGTTTCGAAAAGTAAACTATATGTCCTCATCACCTAGATATATACTCACCCTGCTGTTTCCGTACTTTATGAATAATTTTCGGTATGTTGAATAATATCTCTTTTTTCTCTTCTTAACTGACTTTTCTTTACTCTCAACTCTCTTTGAAGGACCTTTTCCACTTTTTTTCTTGGCCACAGACGATACAGGAAGATTCTTCTTCAAGAGCTCATCGTCTGTCTATGGACTCGCTTAATCCTAGATTAGTCTGCTCTGCACCAGAACGTTACGTTCATCTTCTCACGGAACATTATGAAAACTCATTCCAATACAATGGTATTGTTGTGCCAAGAGTAACATTGAGGTACACAACAATAATGATTTGAACTTGAATCACTAATTTCTTTCACTCGTACAATAGTCAACAGAACATTCACCAGATAAACAAGAATTTCCTTAAATAACAACAATTACAAGATATTCGATAATTTTCAGTTATAGAATGGCTAAAATCATATAAACATTAATATTTGTAAAAGTAAACAATGTACGTATGTGTAGTTTGAAATATCGACACCTGAGGGAGTATCCGTTATTTTGAATTCCCAATAGTCCCTATGGGGTATGTGTTATTACCGTGGGTCGCCTTGATTTTCGTTCGCTTGCTGTCTCGCTGAATTCCAGAACCGTCAGTAGCCTAGCAACAACCGTTAAAAAAAAAGCACTTTTTGCACACTTTTCCGTAAAATAATGAAACAGTATTTTGATATTGAAAAATAATCCACGTAAGGCACGCAAACCTTATAAAAAGTGCACTTTTTTTACAGTTGACAGATAAAAATGTATGCAACACGTATGCAAATGGCTTTAGCAGACATCATCTTCATATTCCGGACTCGGACACTCCGATCGTCTGCTAAAGCCTCACTTTGCGTACTTGATACATAAACTACTATTATCGAATTGATTTTCAAGGGGATTATACAAGTATGAGAGTTATTTTCTGCTCTGTACTGCTCTGGTTCGTGTCAAATGCTATGTGTTGGAATTGATATTTTTGATATAGAAATCATCAACAAAAAGTTAGTTTTTCATTGAAGATACAATGATTTAGCTATGAAACTGCGTTATGAACGATATTGTCGGTTAGCAAAAATATTTATTCGATTTTTAATGTTGCATTGGAAGATATCTGTTTTTGTATCAAACTCCAATGGAAAACAAAATATGGTTGAAAAGCGAATGTTTTTTTAATTTTCAAAACAATGTTCGATTGTTAGATTACATTTTTCCACATTAAATGAAGAAGTCAAAACATGAATTACCCCAATTATAATTTTTATGGCTGATTTCCAAAATTGTTCGTTTGTAGAACACGATTTCAAGAAAACTTGACGAAAAGTTCCCAATAGTATTCAAAGGACATTCAACGATCGAAACTGAAGTGTTCCATTTCGACATGATTCATTACTGATTCCATTAAAGCATCAGCTTCCAGCATTCATGAGCACTTAGCAATATTCGTGTAACTTTGTTGTCGAACATATCTGGTGACACTATATTCCCTAAGGAACATAAACTTGTTTGTCATTCTCAATTGGCTACGTCCTGATACTCGCTCTTTTGGCCTTCATATGTTTCCGGTGCTTTACACGTTTTTGGAATATTTGCGGACCAGATATTCAATGTTTTTGAAGTGAAATCAATGTCGGTTTGCTTTCACAGTGATCTTTGGCACATATGGGACAGTAATGGAATTTAGGGTCGTCTTCAAGATATTCATTGTTTTTATACGAATTCGAATGGGCACACTTCCTGAGGGAGCGGTAATTTTCAAGAGCTTTATACAGGTTGACCTAGGGGTGCGTGCAAGCGCCATAACTTTTTTCTATCGACTTGATTTTTTGTTGAACGATAGGACCGATAATGAGGCGGATTCTAAAAATATTTCGTTTTATATACGGGATGTCACAAAACAGGATACACATTAATATACAAGTTCTGTTTTCTTAAGGCAACCCCCATTTTTGTAACATTTTTGGATTCGCAACTAAATTGTCGATATATTGTACCCAGGTTTCTTAGAATTATCTGTAAAAGTTTTTAATATAATGTATGTGTCAAATAAATAGCGTCGTGCATAGACCCACAGAAAAACTCATAACTTCAGAACCATTACAGATAACTTTTTCCAATCGATTCCATAGACTTTGAGATCCAATCGTACTCGAGACGATGTTCCATCGCCTACTACCCAACAAACATTTTAAGTAAAATTTACGTCACTTCGACCTTCGAATAGGTCAGCGCCCAAATTGGCGAAGGTAATTCTTACGTTATAATTACCTCAAATTCACCAATATGGGGAAGAAAGTGAAAGTAATTCAAGAGTAGAAAATAGGTTAAATTGCCTTCAGAATAGTCGACTGATGGTAAAAAATTTAGTCAACTTTTATGTGATAATGTTGAATTTCACTTATGTAAAACAAGTGGGCCCCTTCAAAATACAAATTTGTATGGAAAAAATTCATAAAATTAAGTGTACTTCCTCAATTTTTTTTCATCAAACACTGCCGAAACTAATTTCATAGATGATATGTATACATATCATATTCACCAATTTTTTGACTATCTCTCATTAAAATGTAGTCGATTCAAGGAAATTATGGTTTATTTTTGCAATGGCGGAAACGCTTTAAGCCAAAAAATATTGCATCTATCCCATATGGGACCTTTAAGTCGCATTTTCCTAAAATTTCAACTTTGAGAACACATAGGCTTTATGCAAAGCTGACAGTAACCTTTATTCCTGACTTTGAAGTCCATTTTCCTTATCTTGGGATTTCAGACCCTTTCACATTGTGGTCACGTGATGAAATACGTTCCGTTCTCTGGTTGGATTGGAATCGTGGATAATAAATTTATATTGTTGTTATTCGATATTCTGAGCAGAAACACTAAAATGATCATTATAATTCCTAATACGGAGAAAAAATAAACATTATTTTCTACTTCTTGTTGATGGTAAAACCAAGTATGTCTGTCTAGCCTATATTTAGTTACTCAAAGAAAAATATATATACTACAAAACCCCGTAAGAAGTATTTATTCTGAAATTAAAGTGTTTATTCTGGAATTGAACATCAATTATCAGTGGTATTGAAAATAGTACGCGATAATTGTATTCAGTGCACATGTTGCCATAATAATAGCCATGATAATGTTATCTCAGTGCGAGGAGGGAATCTCTATCTGAAGAGCAATAGCCAATCATAACATTTTAAATATCAAATGGTGTGTAGTGATTGGCTCAAAAATTGTGTCTGAAAGTACTCTTAGAATGCTAACTTTGCAGAATGCCGTGCTCGGAAATATCCAATTCAATTTGTTTGCCAATGTGACTACCTCTAAAAAAATCGAGATACCATGATTTGCTTGAAAACTTTAATTCGATGTTTCCGGACGCCGCAATGATTAGTGTTGAAATTTTTAAAGTCATCGTGTCAACACATCAATCCTTTATTGTTTTGCTGTTTGCTTTCGTTTTGTTGTACTTTATTCAATACATATTTTTCACCCATTTGCTTCAGCTGGACCAACTTCATTGAATTTCATTTTATCGTATCATCGAAAACGTCACGGCAGTGGTTTACCGCTGGCGACAGACGAAGCTTGTTGAACGCAGTTTATCTATGCATTCATTCTGTTAATTCTGTCAATCCATCCATTACCGGCGTAACCTAACATAACCCTGTTTTGTATTGCCTCCGTCGATGGTTAACACTCATTTGCTTTCATATTTTATTCATAAAAATGGATGATGAATGTTTTGAAATAGTTGTCAACATTAAGAGACGTGGAGCACATAGTAGAATATTCTTAAGTGGGAACATGATGGCTCTGATCTTTGGACTTTGGAAGTGTAGGTTCGGATTATATTCCCATTCTGGCAGCTAATCGATAGTAGTTGGTGGTATACACCTGTATGGTTCATTAATTCTATTCGTATTTCCACTTGTCATTTTAAAGATTTCTAAAATTCAGCTCCAAAATAAATTATTTGAAGAGAGTAAATTGTATCATGTCATGCTCATCCGAATCGATTCGAGCTTCGATATCTGATAATAGACCAAGTTACTTCGAAGAATTCACTTTTGGTAACATTGACTTCGTTGTAGACATTTAGCCTTATTTGACAAATATTGTAGTAATCTCGCCCTCATTGTGAAACAGTAGGTATAAACTAGGACGAAAAAATGCTCAAGCAACTTAATTGGTGCCAAAATAGGTTATGTAGAGTGTATAGTAGACCTGTTTACCGACTTGTTTATTCCCTGAGTATGTGAACATACATGAGGTAATAATTAGGTTAATATTTACTAGAAAGTATTCCCAGGAAGTTCAAGTATTTGAAAACATTTTGCTGGTCACCTTCATGTGAAATTCAACCTAATAAATAACTCTATTGACCCTTGAGGCTGTGAAGGTATATTTGGATTTCATAACAAGTAATTTCATACTATGCACTACTCCTATTAAGTTTATGGTTTTTGAAGGAGATCCGGTGGTCTCAGTTACGGTTTTTATAACTCTAATTATAACTTTGGAGTTAGTTAGTAGTTGAAAGTAGAATATTTGGTCAGAAATAGGTAAATTCAGACTTCTTCAAGCCATTTTACCCCTCTGATTGCTATAATTTTTCTATAATGTTAGTTGGGTACGATTATTTGAGAATGACAGATTACAAATGGCAATAACTCGACTTTTTCCAATGCAACACCCTAGATTTTATGGCATTATTGCATGACATTTTTCAAGAGCTTTTTGTTGATATAGAATTTGTGATGCCTAATTTGTGTTGCCTAATTTGCGAGATCTGTGGCAAAATAATACATTTTTATATTTCTTTCAAACAAAAAGGAATCGAGTAGGCCACTGTCACATCCGACAGTGGTCCATAATAACGAAAAAGTGGAACTAATTCGAATTTTGTGATGTTTTCGTATTCGCTCCCAACTTTGTGAGGTGGTAAACAAAAGACCAGATAACTTTTTCTCAGAATTGCCGCTAACCATTGCAAAACATTTGCTCTCTTCAGACCCTCAAAGACGGCCAGAAGATCGTGTACATTTCTCGGCGTCATACTTGTTCTTGTTCTTCCCATCTCCAGAAAGAACATCTTGTGAATAATTCCTGTGAAACTCAAGTGAAAAGTCAAGATATGTAGTTTTTATTTCATGTTTGATAAGGTAAATTGGTCGATTATGTACTCAGTTATTGATAGTTATTTTATGTGCTGTTATTAGAATGAACGTGCGTACATTTTCAACTTTCGTTAGACTCACAAAAAATGCCTCACGACTCCCCGCTCTGAAAAAATGTCTAATGGATAGCCTGAAATCTCTATAAAAACATATCAAAAATTTGCTTGGTCATACTTGCACTTTTTTAAAATGTTTAATTAATTGTGAGCCTCTGCAAGAGTGTATCTAAAACGCACCAAATATATTTCAACCCACAAAGAATAAAACCTCATCATTTTGTAAAAAAAATACTTTTTCGTTAGAATGTGAATGTCTTTATTATAAACAATATTTTAAGAAGAATTATTAAAGTATTAAAGTTAAATATTCAAAAAGTCATAATTTAAAACATTTCATGTAATACCAAAATCATCCCTTTTGAAATCAACCCCTGTGCGACAAATTTTCATATGGTTCTCGTGAGCCTTGAAAACAATTCAGCAAAAAGAAGGCTTAAATCTGATTTCATTATTCAACCATCCCTTCCAAATACCACCCCTTTGTGATTAATTTTTTATTTTTACCATGATTCTCGCCTTTAGAGCAATTCCGCGAAAAAAAACTCAAAACCCTTCTTCTTTCAACCACCCCCTCCTAAAATCTACCCCTTTGTGACAAAAAAAAATCATATTTTTTTCATGATTTTTGACAGCCAAAGAGGCGATTGGGCAAAAAAAAATAATTAGTTCCGTTATTTTCGGCATGGGGACCACTGTGCATCAGTGTAGGCACTTCCAATAATTGTACACGTCTAATTGTTAATAATGAATTTCGCTCCGAAGAATCAGTGAATATGGTCTACCGTATTGGCGAAGCAGACGGAAATCCTTTATTAGCTAGCATAATCTACCATCTAATCTTTCCAAGTCAAGAGATCGGTTTGAACTCACTGGTAGTGTGTTATACTAATAAAAACTTTTTAACAAAAATTTAAACCGACGAAATACGGAACTGAAAAGTAAAAAATAAAATAAACCTCCTTAGTCTCAATAACTAAGCTCCTAAACTAATGTAAGTAACTAATTTTGAGTCGGCGCCAAACAAACAAGCAAATGAATTAGCTAAGGCGTAAAATGATGGCATCGAGTTGCGCGGTGACATTCTTATAATTTATTTGAAGTAATTCAATGATCTTCGTCGATTGTTCGTTTGACTAAGAAGGTTTATTTTATTTTTCACTTTTCAGTTCCGTATTTCGTCGGTTTAATTTTTTGTTAAAAAGTTTTTATTTTTCAATTTTTTGTGGCTGAAATCTACTAAATACTACCTACTTGTTTTTTGATTATTTTCAAAATACTTCTTTACCCATGTTACGTCAACTATTACCAGTTAAATAATATGATTATTTACTTTCACTATTTGTTGTAATATAAATTATTTTTGTTGTTCTGGTTAGTTTATTTCATTACTTTGTATATCATTCCAACCTCTCATAGAATATAATGATTGTGACGGATGTAGGAGAACAAAAGTAATGACAGTAGCGAACTGTCATTGTCAACTACATATGTGTGCCAATGTTCACAAGTGAAAAATCAAATATCCCCTATTTTTCTACCCGTAAGGGTGGATAATTACATTCGAAATCCAAATATTATCAACTATGAGGTATACTCTATCTTATAAAAGAGAATCATCCAAATCGAAGAACCCAGTACAAAGTTATGCCTGATAGAATCGGTTAACGGACCAGAATTCAGAGGGTGAGTGATCGATATTCTTCATTTTGCTACTCTTAGGGATGGATTTCATCTTTTATATTCGAATGGGACAAACTTCGAAGTACACCCTATCAACTGAAATCGGAATCGAACGTCTCAGTAAAAAGTTATGCGTGGTCATACATAAAAAAAAATAACGCGTCGACTAGAGAACCTCCTCCTTTTTAGTTTCGTCAGTTAAAAAGAGAATTGTTGGTGGTCCCATCAATGAGAAAAAGGAGTTGCAAGTTCTATTGGTGCTACAGGAAAATCTGTGCATTAGGAAATAGCATTGGATGGATATTTCACATAATTAGTGTAAACAGAATAATATTGAAACATAAGTTCCACCTACCTATATCAAGAATTGTATGGTAATGATCTTGCAAATAGAGTTGCGTTTTGTATTCGAATGAATGGCATGATTGACAAGAATTATAATACTTAAAAAAAAATGTTTTCTGATGAAGCAACTTTTAGGAACTATGAGTCGGCCAACAGACATAATATTCATTATTATGGAATCGTAAATCCTCACTGGTTGAAGACTGTTGATCACCAAAAGCGATGGTGACTTAATGTTCGAAGAGGAATTTTTAGAAATCACATTATTGGACCCTACTTTTTCGACAATGTGCTGACTGGTGAAGGGTATTTCAACATCTTTCCAGATTGTTAGAAGAAGTGGATTTGAAAACCAGAAGGACCATTTGGTTGCAACACGATGGTGATGCAGAGCATAACCATATGATAGTGCGAGAATGTTTAGATCAGTCATATGCCAATCGTTCGATAGGCAAAGAAGTACTGTTCGTTGGCCAGCGCGATCTTCACACCTTACTCCTATAGATTCATTTCTTTGATAGTATGTGGAGAAAAGGATTCTGAGAGATCGCCCAACAACTGCAGATGATATAAAAAACAGGATCACGGAAGCCTTCCGTACAACCGATGGAGCAATACTTGCTAGAGTTCGGTGCTCATTACTAGAAGACCAACAGTTCGTGAAGAACATGGTGGTGACCTATTTGAACATTTATAAGTAGCCTTTCCTCAAAATGTTTAATTTTTTCCTAAAAATCATCCTTTCCTGTTCTTGTAAAGTTTCCTAGAATTATTTCATATGTGATGTACTCCTGTTTCTATTACAATTTAATTTTGTAGAAACATTTTCTTCTCAGAATTGTATGGATCTGTCAAAGTTTACGATAGCGGCCTACTCGATTTCGAAAAAATCATCAACATTTCTTATTTTGCAAAAAAATTTGCAAATTTCACAAAGTAGACCCTACATATTCTATTACAGCAGTAAGCTCTTAAAAATGCTATTCAATGTTGCATTTGAAAAAGTCGAGTTACTACCATTTGTCATTAAAAAAAATCGTAGTAGGCGATGGAACATCGACTCCAAGTTCGCCTGGAACTCAAAAGATGCGCTTGAGCCTGAGGAATCGACAGGAAAAAGATATCTTGGATGGTTCTGAAGTTATGAATATTTCTTTGTGTTTATGCTCGACGATGTTTATCATTGTCCACGAATAGTAAAGCTGTGCTGGAAAATTTATCGAATAGAAATCATTACATAGCCTAGAAACTGTAGATTAATACATGAAATTTTGTTTTCGTGACTCTACTATTCAATAACTCTATCACAATTATTCGAAATGAATGGAGTATGCTTTGTTGTTCATCATTGCTCAGAAATAGTGAAGTTGTGCTGAAAAATATTTCATATATAAATTATAACAGAACCAGAAAATTCAAATTGATAAAAAGAAAAGTTTTTCTGACTCTGTTATTTAATAAAGCACAATCACTCAAAATGAACATAGAATGCATCGTTGTTTATCTTTTCTCAGAAATAGTCAAGTGCTGCTGAAGAATATTTCGACAAGCAATCATAACAGAACCAGAAAAAAAACTAATTTTTTAGACTGAGCTATTTAATAACTTCAGTACAATCAATGAAAGTGAACATAGAATACATCGTTGTTCATAAATTCCCAGAAATAGTTGAGTTTTGTGGAAAATATATAGAATGGAACTGCGGATTAATACATAAACATTTGTTTTTGAGACTCTACTATTCAATAACTACAGCACAATCATTCAAAATGAACTGACAGTGCTTCATTGTTTATTATTGTCCTAAAATAGTAAAGTTGTGCAGGAAAAGATTTCGAATATATTTTATAATCAGTACCAGAAAAGATAAATTAAAAAAAAAAATTTTTACTGTTTATAAATAAAGTTATTATAATAACTCCAGCACAATTACTCAAAATAAACATAGAATCATCATTGTTTATCATTTTATAGAAATAAAAAAAAGTTTAGCGGACTACTTCTGAGAATAAAGAATTTTCCGCTCCTTTCATGTTCATTACAAGTTATTAAATAGTAGAGACACGAAAACGAATTTTAAGCTTTACTCTGAATTTTCTGGTTCTGTTATAATTTCTATTCGATATACTTCCCAATGTCGAATAGAAATTATAACAGAACCAGAAAATTCAGAGTAATACTTAAAAATTCGTTTTCGTGTCTCTTCTATTTAATAACTTGAAATGACCATGAAATGAGCGGAAAATGCTTTATTCTCAGAAGTAGTCCGGATGTGCTAAGAAATTGAAACAGAACCAAAAGGTGTGATTATTACTTTTTTACACGCTTTATATTAGCTTCACTTGTATGGTTGTTTGTTTGTAACCGACTCCTTTGGGCGCGATTTTGACGCCTCTTCCATACGTCCAATGATTTGAAATTTGGCAGGTGTACATAATTCCGGTGACAATGCACTGATAAATTTTTGTGTGAAAAAAAAACAATATGGCGGCTCCAATATGGCGTACGAGTTTTGTGATTATGGTCCGATTCGCTTCGAAATTGGTATCTGAGGGTTTTCGTAGTCAGAGATTATACTTCTTCTGTCAAAACTGAAAAATTCAAGATGTCGGCTCCAAAATGGCGTACGAGTTTTGTGATTATGGTCCGATTCGATTCAAAATTGGTATGTGGGGGTTTTTGGGGTCCAATATTATGATTCTTTTGTAAAAATAAAAAAATTCCAGATGGCGGCTCCAAAATGGCGGACGAGTTTTGTGATTATGGTCCAATTCTATTCAAAATTGGTATGTGGGGGTTTTTAGGGTCGGAAATTATGATTATTTTGTCAAAATTGAAGGATTTGAAATGGCGGCTCCGATTCTATTCAATATTGGAGAATAATAGTTAAAAAAAATTAATAATAATAATAATAGTTTGAAAAACTAAAAACACGCGTTAATAGAGAACTAAACTAAAAAGTTGAAAATAAATAATAGTTCAAAAAAACTAAAAAAACACGCTTTTATAGAAAACCAGACTAAAAAAATATAAAATAAAAATAAAAAATTTTGTTCAAAAAAAAAGCGTGGGGTGCATGGTATCAAATATAGTACATTACACACCTAGGGCAGAAAAGTAAGAAATGTCTCAGATCCCAGGTAATTGTAGGCCGGAGCGATACCATGCACCCCACGCTTGTTTTAAATAAAATATTTTTTTTCCTATTTTCTATTTTTTTAGTCTGGTTTTCTATAAAAGCGTGTTTTTTAATTTTTTTTAAACTATTATTGTTGATGATCTTTCAGTTTTGTTCTAGTTGTCGAAGTAGGGTATTGAATACGAATCAAGACAAAACCCATCTATTTTTTTTTTAACATTATTAGTAGTGCAGGTTGAACTAATGAGTTTGCCGGTAAATGAGGATTACTACTAGTTAAGTCGTCGTATTCAATCCAACAGCGGTCAGTTTTTTTATAGCAGATTGCATTATTGTGGCCCATGGTGTCGTTAGTAGCTAAACCTTTGTAATTAAAAATACGCACTTGAAAAGGAAAACTTCATTTTGATCTTGTATTTTTCAAATTCACAGAAAAATATTTCTATTCAATATTCAATTTAGAATGTTTCCCTTTCCAATATGAATACCCCACACCCATGAACGATAAATGTTTATCTTTCAGTCGCAGATGATTCCACATCTGATTTTATGAACATACTGTTCATATTTTCAAACAAATCAATCTATCATATCACATGACAGGATTCAATGTCAAAAACACTTTTTTCGAAGTGTCTCTCCAAAAGAAATGTTTCTAACATTTTTCAAACTTTGCATAGTGAGATTGCTTCGAGAGAATGTTTCCCATTTCTTTCGTTCTTCCTGATGATCGTGGAAGCGTGAAATAGATTTTCGTCGACCAAAATGTATTGAGGACCTAGCGAATGCGATGCTTCTCTTGCATCAATGTTACAAATGATTTCTGGTGAGTACTCTCTTTCGGAAAACATTTTTCTGTGCCTCATTCATCTATATGAGTCCTTAATTAAGACTTGAATAGAAAATCAAATAGCCACCTGAATGAAAATGCAAACTTTCACTTTCAGATTTTCTTTTTTGAGTTAGTGTCTCTGCCCAATATCTATCAGATGAAGTTCAATGTTCAGCGTGGCTTTAGCAGGGGAAGTAGTTGTTTTCTGTTAGATATTCACGAAAAATAACTTAATTTTTATCGTGGATTTTCCAATTCACAGAAAAATATTTCTATTCAATATTCAATTGAGAATGTTTCCCTTTCCAATATGAATACCCCACACCCCACACCCATGAACAATAAATGTTTATCTTTCAGTCGCAGATGATTCCACATCTGATTTTATGAACATACTGTTCATATTTTCAAACAAATCAATCTATCATACCCCATGACAGGATTCAATGTCAAAAACACTTTTTTCAAAGTGTCTCTCCAAAAGAAATGTTTCTAACATTTTTCAAACTTTGCATAGTGAGATTGCGTCGAGAGAATATTTCCCATTTCCTTCGGTCTTCCTGATGATCGTGGAAGCGTGAAATAGATTTTCGTCGACCAAAATGTATTGAGGACCTAGCGAATGCGATGCACCTCTTGCATCAATGCTACAAATGATTTCTGGTGAGTACTCTCTTTCGGAAAACATTTGCCTGTGCCTCATTCATCTATATGAGTCCTTAATTAAGACTTGAATAGAAAATCAAATAGCCACCTGAATGAAAATGCAAATTTTCACTTTCAGATTTTCTTTTTTGAGTTAGTGTCTTTGCTCAATATCTATCAGATGAAGTTCAATGTTCAGCGTGGCTTTAGCAGGGGAAGTAGTTGTTTTCTGTTAGATATTCACGAAAAATAACTTAATTTTTATCGTGGATTTTCCAATTCACAGAAAAATATTTCTATTCAATATTCAATTGAGAATGTTTCCCTTTTCAACATGAATACCCCACAAGATGTTATCATGAACGATGGAAGATAGTGACTAAAGTTTATCTTTGAGTCGCAGATGATTCCACATTTGATTTTATGGACATCCTGATCATATTTCCAAACAAATCAACACCCCCTTATTTTAAATAGTAACTGTCATCATTTCTGGTTCTGTTATACATTTTATTCGAAATGTTTTTCAGCGCAATTTTACTAATTTTGAACAATGACAACAAGACAGCATTTTGAAAATTCAAAATAGCCGATTAATTATGATGTTAATGGTGCAATTTGCATATTTGCCGTTTTAATGTCGCCAACACCAACAACTCAAATGCCATCTCAATTAGTCTTAATTCAACACCTTTTCTGGGGATTTGATGATGGCAATTTTGATTCTTGCAGGTCATTTATTGTTTCAAGTACTTCCCCAAAACAAATACATTTTTAGTTTTTAAATATTCTGGGAACAGAAATATACCATTCAGCAAACAAATTCACGCTTATTCTCTCTAGTATTCAAATAGTCTACTTGTCCTCTTTGTGGTTGTACTGAGTTTATAGCATTCATCAGGTATATATTATTAAACCACAATGAAACTGGTAATAAAGATCTATTGAGAATTATTCACTGCTGAGAAACTAAAATCATGAAATTTTTTTAATTGAACGCCAGTTAGTTTTATGAACAACATATACATTTTAATAATTGGCTGAAGCTTTTGGCATTATTCAAATGCCCGTTTAATCTTTACAGCTCCAACTTACCAATATATCTCTCTTCTCCAACAAAATTATGCTAGCATTTTAAATAGGATCTGTTTTTTTTTTTGCAGTAATGTTTTTGGTAGGATTTCGTTTGCTCCAAATAGTTTTGGCTTATGGAACTCTAAAACTCGTTCGAAATACACAGTTTGAACTTCCGAAAGCTTAGACGAACAATCCGATGTACATACAGAGACCAGAGTGAAAATATTGTACTTTATTTTCGTTACGGTACCATCAAAACATTTTTCAAATAAAAAAGTCATACCTATACTATGTACAAATCAATGATTGGAATGTTGTCCCATCTCACTCCAAATGACTAATGAAATATGCTAGAGCGCTAGATTGGAATTAAATGAAACAAGAAACAAACTGTTGTCTTGTTAGAAATTACAAGATGTGATGTGTATTATTACTTGTTATATCGCAACGATTTGCAAGATGTAGACATTCTGAATGTACCTGTAATTGGAAGGTGAATCGTCTGAAGAAATTGTAAGTCAAATTTAATCACCAATTAAACTGAACGAGTCGATAACGAATATGAAAAAGATAAAAATAATCGAGGACTGTTTTTAAAATGTGATGAGGAATAATTTATGAATGAATACTGGCCGCTTGTCAATTTGTATATTTAATTTATCTATAGATATATCAAAATCCATGCTAAGTTTTATTTTGTTCATAGAAATATTTTTTTCATATATATATATATATATATATATATATTATATATATTTATATATATATATATATTTATATATATATATATATATATATATATATATATATATATATATATATATATATATATATATATATATATATAGGGTGTATATATAGGGTGTATCAGCAATGCGTGGGTAGACGATAGCTGCTTCCGAATTCGAGATAGAAAAGAAATGTCTCGAATGAAAGTTGTAGAGAGCAATGAAGCCATGTTCACGGTATCCTATAAATGTGTGACTTGTCAAAATTATGGTTTTTTCCAATGAAATACCCTATATATTTTCACTCGATTGAATTCCTTCAGAAGAGCGTTTCTCAAAAATATAAGGTTGTATGGGTTTATACCAGGTGGTTGAGAAGTTGTAGTTGGATTTATATCACAAAATGGGTTCATGCAACACCAAATATCTCAATAATCAATAATTAAGAAAGTGTTTCTACCAAATATTTTCCAAAATGGTTTATTTTAATTTCCTATTCATAATTTTACCGAATGGTGCTTCTCCCATACAGGGGTAGCTAAAACTGGGGATCACTTTTTTCTCAGTTTTTTTCAGTTGGAACACCCTGTAAATAACGCCATACCAGAATAGTCCACACTATGAGCTTGCAGAAAATGTGGGTTTGTCCACTTGATTTCCATCGGAAATGTATCTAATTCCTAAGGAAACTATGAAAAAGTCATCATAACATCAATAACGATTTTTTTATTCAATGCTGGACAAAAAAGGTAACAAAATAAACTCAAACAATGAAAAAAAGCGTAAATTCACAGGGGCTGTTCAAACAATCTCTAATTTTCAGCTATGCACAAATTGAGTTCATCTACAATTGCTCTTCGAACTTCAATTGAAGTTGATCTTGTAATAGAGCGAACATCTTCTCTAATTCTATTCTTCATATCTTCTGGTGTCGTTGGTTTCTCGCGGTAGTCCTCTTCCTCAAGATATCCCCAGAGATAGAAATCTAGGAGCATGAGGTATGGGGACTTTGGGCCACAGAATGTGTTTCTTCCTATCCATTTATTTTTGCGTCAACTGTTAAGAAATTTCCTTACCCGCTTTTGATTGTGGGGAGGCGTGCCATCATGTCTGGTGTCAATCGGTATCTCTCCCGACAAATTTTATAAATCGTGTGGTAAATCTTCATGCTGAAAATTACGAGTGAATAAATTGTAACAGAAGTAGAAGTAAGAAAGTGTTCATGGGTAAATGTTTTTTCATACCGCGGATAGAGGTACCGGGTTATTCGCTATAAATTACCCACCTCTTATCATTTCATAATTGCCTATAGAAAAAAAAATGAAATGTATAAGTTGTGTGGTTATGTTATAACTGAATTTTGATGACAAATGTCTATAGCGTGCTTCCCAAATTCTACATATAATCGTTATAACCATGTTTTTACAATAATCCGCTTTGTATTTTTGAAAAAAAAACGAATTCAAATAATATTGAAGTATTCTTTTGTTTCCATAATAAACCCATTACTATTTCTAAAAAAATTATCTTATTTACTTTCTCACTCCATCCATTTTCCGATTGCTATTGTAAATTTTTTCTAATGTGATATCCTGAAATTCATTGCATAGGATTAAAAACAGGATACAACAAAACAATTTCACAATCGCATTTCACATTTAACCACATTCATTTATATTCGACCTCATTCAAATACTCATCCACTAAAACACTGTGCACAGTTTCTAAACTTGTTTTCTACTCCACCCTTCAAATTGAATTGACATGTCGCCATGGCCTTATTCCTCGTTTCCTCTTTCCATAAATCATCTCCTTTTTAAGATCAAAATCTCATAACCGAAATATTGTTCGTGAACATTCCTTAACATCTACCTAAAACATAAAATGAAACTTTATTAATTAAGCTCCATCAATAATTGGACTCCATGGGTCATTCTTTTTCAAAATGCGGCTCACGTGAATCACATCCGCTTTCGCATTCTTTGTCGGTCCCAGCTTTACTCTATATGTAACGGGGCTCAGCTTCTCTAATATTGTATATGGACCATGGTATTCGAGGAGCAACTTTGTATTTTTACCCACCTTTCTCATTGGTGTGAAAACATTAACTTTCTCCCCCACGCTGTACTCAATATATCGATGGCATTCGTCATATCTTTTTTTATCTACTGCTTGTCTCTTTTCTATATTTTGAAACGCTATGCTTCTTGCTGCCAGTGCCTTTTCCCTCATCTGAATAACAGTGTTATTTTGCACGGGAGCCATCAGATTTGCTTCTGTAGGTAGAATGGGCTGTCTTGTTGTACTTTGGGGCGTAGTATTCATAGCAAATTGAGCATGTGGAACATATTGATCCCAATTCTCTTGGTTAGTGGCTGTAAATATGCTCAAAATGGCTGTTATTGTTGAATTCATCCGTTCACAATTTCCATTACATTGTGGATGATACCCAGTTGTCTGCTGCTTATGTATGCCCATGATTAGTAATAATTATTTTATCATATCTGATCTGAAAACCGGACCTCTATCCGAAATAATTTCCCTGGGACATCCATTGCGAGCTATGATATTACTCAAAATAAACTTTGCGACGGTGTCTGCCTTTCCATCTGGAACTGTTGCAATTTCGACATATCTTGTTGCATAATCTGCCGCTACAATTATTGTATTGTTTCCATTACTGGAACGTTTAAATGGTCACAAAAGATCGATGCCTATCTTCTGAAATGGTATCCCAACTGGAATTGGCTGTAAAAATCCCAAAGGTTTCCGGTTTGTTTCATCTTTCCTTGCCTGACAATCTCGACAGCCCTTGATATATTTCTCCACGTATTTCTGTTGTCCGTCCCAAAAATAGCGATTTTTTTTTGGTATGTCCGTGAAATTTCCAAATGTCATGCCAATGGTTCGCTATGATTGGAAAATAAAATTTCGCCAGTTAAATGTATGGGAATAACTAACAGGTTTTCTAGTCCTTCCAGCGAAACATTCTTTTTTTATAACACCCCATCGATTATTTTAAAATTTTTTGCCCTCCTCCAGCTAATATTGACGTTTTTATCATCCGGATTCTCCAGGGCTCCTATCAATTTCCCGATATATTTATCTTTACTCTGTTCCTCAGCCATATCTTCATTTGTCGTGAGAAAGGTAGGTATATCGAAAAATAAATTTTCTTCTTCCACTTTTGGTGCTAACACTGCATTTTTGGTCAAATAGTCAGCATCTTTATGAGCCGACCCACTTTTGTGAATCACCTCGTGCTCACACTCGTTCAGCTCAATGGCCCATCTGGCTAACCTTCCTGTAACAAATAAACTATGGAATGATCTATTGATATTGATTCGATGTTTTTCAATAATAGTGATGCTCTTAATTCGTTAATTCCAACGTTTGGTTGATATGTTACACCTTCTGACTTTTCCATCGATTTTTTCAACATTTCCCTTTTCTGGTCAAATCAACTCTGCGCAACTTTTTTTCTCTTGATTAGCATCAGCCTTCTTTTTTCTTATCAGAATCGTATCTTTGAGCGTATGTATGACTACGTTCCAAATTGAATTTGTTTCTTATATTTAATAACGATACCTCGCCAATGTTTTTAGAGCAAACTGCACTGTATCTTGAACAACTAAATGCGAGCGATCGTTGGATTTCGACGTTGCCAACAGTAGTCCAGTCATGGCTTATTTGCTGTGTCACGCATGCTAGTGTACGGTTCCCTTAAAAAATCCACTAATTCAGCGTTTGAACATGTTTCGCGTCGCGCTACAATCGAGTCTGATTTTTCACACTGTTTTTAGCACGACAACTACCTTAATCATATGTCAGTATTATTTTTCAATACATCATGATCATACGTTATCGAGTCTGCTGAATGAAATGGCACCAACAATGTTTGAATATCCATGAATTAATTACAATTGAATGGTCCAAATAATAACCAACAGTTCTTAATAAACTTACTACAAAGTAAAAACGTTGATAATAGTAGTGGAATAGCCTTTCCCACAGTGCGCTTACGGTCAGAATGTTTTAAAATGCGGGTCACACGTGCTTTTTGCACCTGCCCATTCGGCTAACTCATTATTAATTAATAATAAATGTGCTAATGGTATCCACCGAAGGTTTTTCATTTCGCATATGATAAGGCGTGAGGATATGCTGATAGACGTATACAGTGTGTTTTAGACTTGGGAACTAATTTTCGGGAGAGAAACACAATCATGATACAAAATTTTATACATGTGTCGCACAATCAAAATGAGAATCAGATATGAATTTTAAAAAAAGGAAACCCGAAAAAATATCATGCACTACCAGAATAGAACATATGAACTTAACTCATTAAAAAAGACGAATAGCTACTTGAGTGATGGCATTGAATTGTTTTTTTTCTGCAGATTATATTCCAACTTAGCAATAATAAGTTAATTAGAGTTCGGTACATTAGAAGGGAAAAAACCGTTGCCCGTATAATATTATTCGCTTGCCTGTCACAATAAGTAATTGTTCTCGTAAACTGTTTTTTGTTGTTGTTATAACTATGTGCGTATTTTAGTCTAATTCATTACCCCAACGTTAAGCTCGCAGAACTCAATCGAAAATCGGGTGTTGAGGAATACAATTAGTAATTGAATGCTCATTTTGGAATCACGTTTCAATTCGCTTCATTTTTTTAATGGGTCCTGCTGAGCTTTGTTTTAGTTTACAAAAAATGTATATTTAAATGAATTTGCTTTTGAATGTCCGAATTCAACATGATATCTATTTATTTATTCTGAAGAATTCACCTAAGAATCTTAAAACTACTTGCACCCACCGTTCATTACTGACCTCCTGGAACACCAGTATTGAAACCCGGAGCACTATCACTGAAGATTTTTCCGGTTCTCTGATTTATATCTAAATACCTATTTTTCAAAATACATTCCGAGTTCCTTCAGATGAGGTGTATCTTATGATGATATGAAAAATATAAAGATATAAGCTGACGAACATAAATTATATTTAAATTTGATTACTGATTTTGAATGAGGAGACTCTTGTTGATTACAAGACACCCCGAATTTTAAGGACCATTCAATGTCATGTTAGGGGTTTTAAACACAAGTGGGCAGAATTTTAAGAAAGTTTCACTGAATTAGTTATTTTTTTGTATTATCTTCTGTAATGACCGTCTTAGTTCTAAAATAAGTACGTATATAATATATATGTGTTTATTGTGCTAAACATTTGCATCAATATAATAATGATATATAAGTAATAGTTCCACATATAAGTACATTGCCTCTTAAGAAATGAATATAGCATTTAAATAATAATAATTAGGAATAAAAAAATAATTAATAAAAAAAACCTTTTTCAAAACAAGCTTTTATTCAAATACCCTAAAAAGTACAAAATAATTGCTTTGGATCTGTGACGTAGGTTATTCCGTGAGTTATACATTCAAGAGCTTGTCGCGCAAAATTTTCATTTCGAATACAGATGCGACAAGCTTTTGAATCTATAACTCACGGAATTACCTACGTCACACATCCAAAGCAATTATTTTGTACTTTTTAGGGTATTTGAATAAAAGTTTGTTTTTAAAAAGGTTTTTTCATTAATTATTTTATTTTGTGCTTTTTAGTAAGTACCCCTAGCACCCACATACCAATTTTGAATCGAATCGGACCATAATTACAAAACCCCCACATACCAATTTTGAATAGAATCGGACCATAATCAGAGAAATCGTCGGACATCTTGAAGCCGCCATTTTGATTTCATGAATTTTGTCAGAAAATTCATAATCTTCGACCCTGAAAACCCCCACATACCAATTTTGAATCGAATCGGACCATAAACACAAATCTCGTCCGTCATCTTGGAGCCGCCATTTGTTTTTCTCTAACAAATGCATAATGCATTGTCACGGGAACTATGAACACCTGCCAAATTTCACGTTAATCGGGCAACTGGAAGTGGATCAAATTTAATTTGCAAGATTTGATGACAAACATCGGGACAGGTGAAACTGAATAAAAGCTTGTAAAAAGAAGCATAATTATGAAACTGTATCATTGGATTGATAGGAAACATCCAAGCGCTGCTGTGCTTGTATTATGTTCTCCAGTACCAATCAAGAGACAACACATTTTAGAAATAGGTAGGTTTGGTTTAGGAGCTAATTAATCAATTAATTAATTAATTGTTCGGATCAAAAAGGTGGTTTACAATTGATTCCAAATTTATTTTATTAGCATTGATGAATTCATTTATTTCTCTCTTGAAAATAAACTTACTTTTAATATTTTTTAGTTCAACTGCTATTAAGTTATACAATTTCGGGACAATATAAACAATAATTTTTTTCGCATGGCTTTTCGAAAACAGTGGATTATCTATAGATAGGTTTGTGACAGATCGAGTTAGGTGCTGTTTGTTAGTGTTGATTTTTTGTTCTGTTTTGGAGTGCATATATATTAGGGATTGGTAAATAAATAGTATTTTTATATTGAATAAGTCTGCTTCTTGATATAGTAGAGTTGTAGAAATGAGTCTGGTTTTTTTCATACATATTTTGATGAGACTATTTTGTGTAACTTGTGAATTTTTCTGGGCGTTATTGCCAAGTCCCCCACAGATTGTAATACAATACCTCAAGGGAGATTCTACTAATGAATTGTAAATTAATAGTATATTTTTTCTGGTCAGACTGTCTCTTAGTAAATAAAATTTATGCATCAGTTGTCTGAGTTTTTTTGCAATGTAAGTTGCATGTTCTTCCCACTTCAGAAATTGGTCAGCTATGATACCTTAATATTTAATTTTGTCTGTTTTCTCGATTACGGGGAAACAACAATTCAGGGGTTCACATAAAAGTTCATGAATACTTAGATTATTCGTCCTAGGTTGATCCACGCTATTCAGGCTGAAGGTTAAAATATTTACTCTTTTGGAGGTTGAGGCTGAGCAAACTGTGATTTAGCCATAGATATATGGAAGTTAGACTCTTCTCAGCTTTTCTATACAAGATTCCTCACTGAAAACGATTGCCGTATCATCTGCGTAAGTTACTAAGTGGTCTTGGAATTCTTTCAGATTTCTAATTTCATTGATATAAACCAGGAACAGTTCAGGACCTAGTACTGTTCCTTGTGGTACCCCGCAATTTATTTTGAGTGGATCACTCAATGTGTTATCAATTTTGACTCTCTGGATTCTGTCTGTTGAATGCGCTGGTAACAGTTTCAATGCAGGACTCATACCAACCCTATTTAGCCTATCCAATACAACATATTAAGAAGAACAGTATCAAAATCTTTGGCCAAATCAAGAAACACAGCCATGCATTTTCTTGATTTGTCCAAATCGACCACAATCTCCTGAATAAGATCTATAACTTCATTTTCTGTGCTGGTATTTTTTTATAAACCAAACTGCCTATCTGTCATCACTTCATCGGTTTCATAAAAGTCCATCAGTCAATTTTTGAGACATTTTTCGAAATTTTTTGCAAAGTTACCGATTAAAGATATAGGTCTATATTTATGAGTATTTTCATAATCTCCTGTTTTATGGATGGGAGTAATTATGGATTATTTCCATTGACTTGGGATTACACCGTTTGTAAATGTTTGATTAATAATGTGAGTCAGGGGTTGGATGATATCAATATGAATGAACTTCATTAATTTGACAGAAATATATATATATATATATATATATATATATATATATATATATATATATATATATATATATATATATATATATATATATATATATGAAAGAGAGGATATCGGGGGGACTTGTTGAAAACAAAATGGAAGGAATTTAGTGCACATAGCCCTCAGAGAAAAGTGTTAACCGTAGACACGTGTTTCGGGCTTTCGGCCCTCATCAGTACTGTGGAGAAGTGCAAGGATGAACAACACTTGGTAGAAAACGACAATCAACGGAGTCAACAAACAGAAAGCCAGCCGCACATTTGTGGTTTCGGTCAGTAGACCCAGGAATTCCAGGGCAACAACCAACGTCACCACGGAGGCAACCATAGCTACCTGCGTGACAGCCGAGTCCAGGAATATAGATATGAAAGAGATGATATCGGGGGGACTTGTTGAAAACAAAATGGAAGGAATTCAGTGGACATAGCCCTCAGAGAAAAGTGTTAACCGTAGACACGTGTTTCGGGCTCTCGGCCCTCATCAGTACGGTGGAGAAGTGCAAGGATGAACAACACTTGGTAGAAAACGACAATCAACGGAGTCAACAAACAGAAAGCCAGCCGCACATTTGTGGTTTCGGTCAGTAGACCCAGGAATTCCAGGGCAACAACCAACGTCACCACGGAGGCAACCATAGCTACCTGCGTGACATCCGAGTCCAGGAATATAGATATGAAAGAGAGGATATCGAGGGGACTTGTTAAAAACAAAATGGAAGGAATTTAGTGGACATAGCCCTCAGAGAAAAGTGTTAACCGTAGACACGTGTTTCGGGCTCTCGGCCCTCATCAGTACGGTGGAGGAGTGCAAGGATGAACAACACTTGGTAGAAAACGACAATCAACGGAGTCAACAAACAGAAAGTCAGCCGCACATTTGTGGTTTCGGTCAGCAGACCCAGGAATTCCAGAGTTTTTTAATATGCATATTATCATTACTACTGTTTTACCTTGTTAAAATGGATTTTAGCGAAATTTTGAAGTTGTGTTTAATATATTTGCAACAAGCATGAAGTTTGTAATTCCCTAATAAATAAAAAATTCAAGGTAATTTCACAAATAGGCTTCAATTTTAACAAAGTTATGCGAAATTCATTTCATTTTGAATAATTTATAGAAGTGTTCAGGGTGAATATAAAAAAAAATGGGAAATTTGTTTGAAAAAATCTTGGTAAACCATGTTTTGGTATATATAGGCATAACTTTTAATTCTAAATAACTTTTCTCCATAACATTTTGCGGAATATTCTGAATTAAGTGTTCTTCACTCTTGCACCTTTTTTATATTTTTTGACCTACCATGTATGCTATTTGACGATCCTAAGTAATATGATTATCCTGCTAAATTTGTATTTCGGTTGTGTAATCAATTTTGAAAATTCCCATATGTTGAACACTTAAATGATCACACTGTATACATATCCATTTTCTTGATTTGTCCAAATCGACCACAATCTCCTGAATAAGATCTATAACTTCATTTTCTGTGCTGGTATTTTTTTATAAACCAAACTGCCTATCTGTCATCACTTCATCGGTTTCATAAAAGTCCATCAGTCAATTTTTGAGACATTTTTCGAAATTTTTTGCAAAGTTACCGATTAAAGATATAGGTCTATATTTATGAGTATTTTCATAATCTCCTGTTTTATGGATGGGAGTAATTATGGATTATTTCCATTGACTTGGGATTACACCGTTTGTAAATGTTTGATTAATAATGTGAGTCAGGGGTTGGATGATATCAATATGAATGAACTTCATTAATTTGACAGAAATATATATATATATATATATATATATATATATATGAAAGAGAGGATATCGAGGGGACTTGTTAAAAACAAAATGGAAGGAATTTAGTGGACATAGCCCTCAGAGAAAAGTGTTAACCGTAGACACGTGTTTCGGGCTTTCGGCCCTCATCAGTACGTGGAGAAGTGCAAGGATGAACAACACTTGGTAGAAAACGACAATCAACGGAGTCAACAAACAGAAAGCCAGCCGCACATTTGTGGTTTCGGTCAGTAGACCCAGGAATTCCAGGGCAACAACCAACGTCACCACGGAGGCAACCATAGCTACCTGCGTGACAGCTGAGTCCAGGAATATAGATATGAAAGAGAGGATATCGGGGGGACTTGTTGAAAACAAAATGGAAGGAATTTAGTGCACATAGCCCTCAGAGAAAAGTGTTAACCGTAGACACGTGTTTCGGGCTTTCGGCCCTCATCAGTACTGTGGAGAAGTGCAAGGATGAACAACACTTGGTAGAAAACGACAATCAACGGAGTCAACAAACAGAAAGCCAGCCGCACATTTGTGGTTTCGGTCAGTAGACCCAGGAATTCCAGGGCAACAACCAACGTCACCACGGAGGCAACCATAGCTACCTGCGTGACATCCGAGTCCAGGAATATAGATATGAAAGAGAGGATATCGAGGGGACTTGTTGAAAACAAAATGGAAGGAATTCAGTGGACATAGCCCTCAGAGAAAAGTGTTAACCGTAGACACGTGTTTCGGGCTCTCGGCCCTCATCAGTACGGTGGAGAAGTGCAAGGATGAACAACACTTGGTAGAAAACGACAATCAACGGAGTCAACAAACAGAAAGCCAGCCGCACATTTGTGGTTCGGTAGAGACCCAGGAATTCCAGGGCAAAACCAACGTCACCACGGAGGCAGCTATAGCTACCTGCGTGACATCCGAGTCCAGGAATATAGATATGAAAGAGAGGATATCGAGGGGACTTGTTAAAACAAAATGGAAGGAATTTAGTGGACATAGCCCTCAGAGAAAAGTGTTAACCGTAGACACGTGTTTCGGGCTCTCGGCCCTCATCAGTACGGTGGAGGAGTGCAAGGATGAACAACACTTGGTAGAAAACGACAATCAACGGAGTCAACAAACAGAAAGTCAGCCGCACATTTGTGGTTTCGGTCAGCAGACCCAGGAATTCCAGAGTTTTTTAATATGCATATTATCATTACTACTGTTTTACCTTGTTAAAATGGATTTTAGCGAAATTTTGAAGTTGTGTTTAATATATTTGCAACAAGCATGAAGTTTGTAATTCCCTAATAAATAAAAAATTCAAGGTAATTTCACAAATAGGCTTCAATTTTAACAAAGTTATGCGAAATTCATTTCATTTTGAATAATTTATAGAAGTGTTCAGGGTGAATATAAAAAAAAATGGGAAATTTGTTTGAAAAAATCTTGGTAAACCATGTTTTGGTATATATAGGCATAACTTTTAATTCTAAATAACTTTTCTCCATAACATTTTGCGGAATATTCTGAATTAAGTGTTCTTCACTCTTGCACCTTTTTTATATTTTTTGACCTACCATGTATGCTATTTGACGATCCTAAGTAATATGATTATCCTGCTAAATTTGTATTTCGGTTGTGTAATCAATTTTGAAAATTCCCATATGTTGAACACTTAAATGATCACACTGTATACATATCCATTTTTTTTCAAAACCGGGGAAAGAGAAGGCCCAGGAAAGGAAATGGAATATAATGATACTCCCCATAAATATTCTGGCAATATTCATTGTTCTATACTAAGAAGAAATAGTATTCATAAAACAAATATTTGGTAGCAAATATACATATTTTGAAAACATGGGTATGTTCAACTTTCGCTATTTTTTTAGAAATTGTATCGTTACAACTTTGAAATTTCGAAAAATGTAGCAGTATCTAGTATCACCATCAATAGGAATTACCGAATAATCTTTCCCAGTTACAATTGGTGTTCTCTAATAATTACCTGCTTCTCTGAAATTCTGATAATCGAAAAAAAAACGAATCCATTACCCATTAGCAACCGTTCCACAGCTGTTAAACTGATTAAGACGATAATTAATTGTAATTATCATCTCGTAATAATAATGCCGGTACGTATGGAAGATAAACGGATGAAGAGCACATGCCACACATCTAATAGTCCCGTAAATTGCGAGATTGTACCACCATGAGACGAGAAGTACTCATTGGAAGAATTCAATTAGGACATTCTGAAGGAAATGTGCAAATGCTTGTGTCAACTTTGCATGTGGCAAGAAGTCTGAGGTATTATATCTCAATATGTTTTTAATAATAACCGATTATCGTGTGCACCTGCCACCTCTTTGCTCGTTTGCGTATTGATGAAGGTAGTAAGTGGGATGGCATGAATACGAGTGCATAGGGTACAAGCAACAAAAAGTATGTATGAATTCACCTATGTTCGTTATGCCTGAACGGCTCTGCGGATATGGACTTGTATAATGAAATATATTGCTTTATGTCTATTAGAATACCAAAATAAATTGTCGTCAATTTATTCACAGTTCACAAAAACAACACAATAATGTACTCTGATATAAAGTTCATCCATTATCAATTGCAGAAGCATAAAAACAAGGGAACTTCGGCCCCTTCCAGTTGGAGTGCGTAGTTTTTATGTGATATTAGATGAGTTTTGAGCTCGGATCATATTACGACGATATGAAAGCATATTAGAGTTTATCATTGCTCCAAGAAAGGTGTATGAGACGAAAGTAGAAACTGTGGCATATACGATGAGCATATTATTACTTGGAAACTATCATTGGGCACCAAAGATGTGTATACGACAATATATAAGTAGAGAAATGTACTTAGGGTTTTCGTAGGATTAATGAAAAGCTATAATTTTGTTTTTGAATATTATTGCGATATTTTGAATGGTTTCGGGCAAATATGGAAATGTCTTATTTCTCTTTTGTTTTTTGATTTTATCTTCCGTACTATTCTATTTGAAGGAAAAGTCAGCCGAAGTTTTTCGTAGTAATAGTTAATGGGAATATTTCTGCTATCAATAATTTTTTGATATGTCCAATAGTTTTTGAGAAATCTAAATTTTATTACTGAAAATTTTTCATATTTTTTTTCTAACTTTGAATTATTAAAGAATATGGTTCAGTTGTTTCAATGGAACTCATGAAACTCTTCAAACAAAATGTTTCATCTTGTCATTTTTTCCAATATTACGGTCAAATATTCATCTTAACTGTTTTCGGCTATATCTTCCGTACTAACCAATTCAGAAAAAAGTTTTGGGAGGTTTTTTGTAGAAACTGTCAAGAGTTTTTCGATATTTCCAGTCGTTTTCGAGAAAAATTAAGTTGTTTTAATTTCGAGATTCAATTTTCAGATTTTCAATTGTTTTTTTATTTTCCGGTGGAGTGAGAGAAAAATGTATGAGAAATATCTTGTGGCACCATTCGAAAGGTATACCTACACTGCATTCCGTAGATTTCCATATTTTCCGTTAGTTTGCGAGATTTTTGTATTTAAGTCGGACCATGTAATTCGAAAAATCCCCCTGGAAAATCCATTTGGAATTTTCCGATCACGCCCACTTTCAATAGGCTTTCTGTACGGTTGTCGAACTATTCTGGTACAGAATAGGAAATCGACAGGATCACCCATGCGACCTGTAGTCGAACCACAAGGAATTTTCAGAAAAATCCCAGAAATACCATCTTGGAATTTTCCGATTTCCTTCATATTTAAATGACATGATACTGTTTTTTGTGGAACATGATGGCAAAGTTTCAAGACGATAGGTCGAAGGGTTCCAGTTATTTCACTTTATGATTGGTACAGAGTACAGACAGACAGACCACATACAAAAACCAAAGTTGCTCAAAATTCGATGGGGATCAGTTTCTCCAAAGCAACTATACCTCTATTTCGCTTAGTTTCCGAGATAGCTTTTCACTAGAGACCGTAGTATACTCCTCTATAGTATATCGTCGTATAACAAGTTTCCCAGTTTCGAGGCGCAATCCTTTGAGCAGCAGAGGCTTTGAGCAGCAACTGATTCTATTTAGATATTTAAATATTTTAAAAATACGTTAAAATACAAAAATATGGAAGTATGCATTAATAGGCAATCGGATCATCATAATTTCATTTTCCCATGGTCGAAATGAAGACATTTTCCAACAAAACACATCACAACTATAGAATATTTCAAAACATATTTCGATCCCATTCCAGAGACGCTACCGGTTTTCATTCACTCAGACCTCCTGAAACTGGTGATTTATTAGTCTCAACGTATAGACACACCTACAAGCATTATCACTGGCCTGCGGTCACTCAAACAGCTGTCACTCAAACCCACGTTGACTATCGGCTCTTTCGATCTTCTTTTGATCTACCGTTTGCTGACGGAGAATGTTTACGAGTAATACACATTATTTTTCGTTCCGTTTCTTCGCATATACGCTCGTGTTAGTAAAGAGAGTTTTTGATTTGTTCCCTATAGAATCAGCTTCTGCAATTAAAAATGGTTAAGCTTTACTTAAATCAATTTTTATATTTGACTCGTTGACTAATGACCCTATTTTGTGTTAATTTTCAAGGCCATAGAAACACAACAGAACATAACCTCTTCAATACAGTTCTTTCTTCTTGTAGACTAGTTCCAATTCATGTGTTCTGTGATCAAGTTTAAGCCGACCCACATAAATTATTGTTCATGTTCACTTACTACTAAAGACTTACCAGTAGAGACTTCTTGCTCGTCTACTGGACCCAGAAACGAGAATGGAATATTCAACGTATTACCATTTTGTTGATATTTTAGGGATTGGTTTTTGGTTGAACTGTTTTAGAAAAAGATTTGCTACTTGAGCAGGATTATAAATCAGACTTCCGTTTTGTGTTTCGAGAGTTATTTCATTTTTATCTTTATTTTCATCGGTTTCTTCATTAAAAAAATATTTTTAAAAAAAAATTTAACCGACGCAAAAAGAAACTGAAAAGCCAAAAATAAAATGAACCATTTTAGTCTTGATAACTGAGCTCCTAAAATAATGTAACTAATTTTGAGTCGGCGCCAAACAAACAAGCAAATTAATTACATTGTTTTTACCATTTATTTAAAGTATTTTTATGATATTCGTTGATTGATTGTTTGGCGCCGACTCAAAAGTCGTTTTTTACATTAGTTTTGGAGCTTATAGTCCAGTCAAGAAGTGCTTTTATGGTCAACTTTTTCCAGCAGTCTCGGTTATAGACAATTTACTGAAAAAAAAGTGGTTTGTTTTTTTTTTCAAATATCTCAAAAACTAATTGAGATTTTTGAAATCTAAAAAAAGATTCAAAAAGGGGAGGAAATTTCCTTAAAGAAAGTCCCAACTCCCGGAACTGTAGGACCAATATTTATAATTTTCTCAGGGGATGAAAATACGGCCGAAAACTGGTACTCTGGCTTGCGCCCACTTCAGACACTTTAGCAATTAAAATTATCTAAACATATTAAATTTGAAAATTAAGAAATCAAAAAATTCAGACACCTACTGGATAGATGAATGAACAATAATCCGCCGGCAATTTTTTTTAATCGCGATTTTTCAATTAGTTATGCAGTAGTTAATTAAAAAATTTTTGGTGCTTTAATATGATCATTGCAATTGGAGTAATTGTTAAAATATAAATCTGAGATTTTTTCCTCTCTTGGAGCTATTCTTGAAAGGCTTCAAAATAGATCCCTGTTGAAATAATCTGAAAAAAAAAACAGTTTTTTATTAACAATTTACGTCGTTGCAAAATTAAAAACTTAAGTTAATTATTGTTTTTTTTTAATTATTTAATGTTTCGTATTTTTATTATTTTTTTCAAATTTGTATCTCCTATTGTTTAAAAAATTGTTTTAAACAAATGCGTTGTTCATAAGATAATCGATTTTTTTTCTGGAATCCTAATCTTTTTTAAATTTTTTTTTTTAAAAAAAAAAAAAATTAAAAAATTTTTTTTTTTAAATTTTATTTTCCACTTATAATTTTATTAAGGAACCATTTTTTTCAATCATAATTCATCTTGCTTTTTGATATTTAAAAAAAAATGGTTTTATTTATTTTTTTTTTTTTATATAATAAAAAATTTGTTATAAACAAATAAATTTTCCTTTTTTTTCTTATTCTACTTAATGTAACAAAAATAACCATGAATTATTTTTTTGTGAAAAAAAGTATTTTTATATTTATTATCGAATTTTATAAGTACCGTTCTCCGTAACTCCATCATTCCCATCTGGTTTTTCATCTTTTAAATTGTTATAATTTATAAACCAATGGAAATACGATCAAAACACTTGAGACTTATTTATTCTCCAATAATCAAAGAACAAATTCAGCCTAACACTCAAGTTGTTACCAAATTATTTATTTAATTAATTGCAATTTTTTTTCAGCTTTAATGTTTAAATATCTTATGAACTATTACAAATATGACATCACTTCAGTAACTTATCATTTAACATTCATTCATAAACAATTTTTGAGCTTTTAGATTTAAGTCTCACTCTATTATTTTGAAGAATTAAAAATATTAAGAGCTAAGAATAAAACAGCCATGTTAGAATTGAATTGAAATTATCATTGTGTCCATTGATGATTACTCGTAGACATGCGGGCCAATAACAATAAAATGAGATTTTAATGGTTATGAAGATGAACGTGCATAAAATATTCTGTTCATTGATGAATAACTAGAATTTACTAAGGAATCTATTGTCTCAGTAATATTGCAGGAAAAACCATAGCGTCGTTTATTAATTATTATGAACATAATAGAGTAATATTGCCGGAAAAACCATTGAGTCATTTATAAATTATTATGAACATAAAAGAGATAGAGCCAGATAAATCAAACTCAAATTATCTTTCCAGATATTAGTGAATTCAAAAAAAAGTAATGGAGTGAGACTTGAATCTTAAAACTCAAAGTGTTTATTAATGAACGTTAAATGACAAGTTACTGAAGTGATGTCATATTTGTAATAGTTCATGAAATATTTGAACATCAAAGCTAAAAAAAAGTTTTTCAAAATATTTTTTATATACAATTGCAATAAATTAAATAAATAATTTAGTAACAACTTGAGTTTTAAGCTGAATTTGTTCTTTGAATAATGGAGAATAAATAAATCTCGAATGTTTTGATCGTATCTCCATTAGTTTATAAATTATAATAATTTAAAAGATAAAAATAAGGTGGGAATGATGGAGTTACGGAGAACGGTAATTATAAAATTCGATAAAAAAATAAAAAAATTTTTTTTCCTAAAAAATTACTCATGGTTGTTTTTGTTACATTAAGTAGAATAAGAATAAAAACATGAGGTAAAAATGTATTTGTTTATAACAAATTGTTTATTGAATAAACAATAAAAAATTAAATAAAACATTTTTTTAATATCGAAAAGCAAGATGAATTATGAAAAAAAAGATGTTCCTTAATATTAATTATAAGGGTAAAAAAAAATTTTAATTAACAAATAGTTTCTAAGCAATAATTTTTTTTTTTGGAACGATTTTTTCAAATCATTAGTAGCATCAAAGTTCAGGATTCCAAAAAAAAATTCAATTATCTCATAAACAATGCATTTGTTCATAACAATTTTTTAAACAATAGAAGATAAAAATAAAAAATAAATCATTTCCATGCAGCTTTCAATAATAAAAAAACGGATCATTGAAAATATATTAAAAAAAAAATTTCAATGAATAATCAAAGTTTTTAATTTTGCAACTACCTAAATTGTTAATAAAAAATTTCAAAATTTAATCTATTGTGAAGCCTCTCAAGAAAAGCTCCAAGGAAGAAAACAAATCTCTCAGATTTTTAGTTTAACAATTATCACACTTGCAATGTTCATGTTCGTCAGTGAATTTTAAGTTTTCTAAAAATTGAGCATTTTGGGTAATCATTTGAAGACTCCATTGACAAAAGTCTACTCGATGAGGAAAATTTTCCAGATTAGTTTATTGCTAACATTGAGTATGTTAGCAATTTGTTTTGTACTTAATTCCGGACGATCTTCAATCATATTGAGAACGTATTCTTTCAGTGCCACAGTTCTTTTTACTCGTGGACGACCACAATCAGTTGTTCGCTTTTGAAAATTCCCTCTTTTACAGATATGTTGGTGAAGATGTGCAAAAATTGTGTGATGAGGTATCACGCGCTGAGGATACATCTCTGCATAGAGCCGTCTAGCTTCCAAATAATGTCCTTTGGCACGACCATACATAAAATGCATATCGGCTATTTCAGCGTTAGTGTAATTATTCATATTGATGATTCAAAAGACACAATCGAACTTTCAACTACCAAATAGAAATCAAAATTTTGTGATCGCCGAAACTTTGAAAGGAAATTCGTTTAATACGGCTTTTTTTCGATGTAGCACAAGTAAGGTGATGTGTTTTGGGCTATTCGTTTGATTGGGCCATCATTTTTAGGCATATTTTGGATTTATTAATTGAAGACATTTCGAGGAAACGCTTTCAGATAGCATGAGGTTTTCGCACTGAAGGCGTTTTATTGCTGGGTAGCAATAGTGACAACAGGTCGGTCGTTTAGAAGCCAGAGGAAGAAGGGGAAAATATAATCACTGAAGGAAAAGACACATCCATTGAAGGAGTTGGCACAAAATCTCAAGGGGAAAAACAAGAAATGAATAAACAAAAACCACTGAGAAGTTTGGAAATCGACGAAGCGATAAGTACCACATAGTGGCCATTCTTTTATGTCGTTTTCATGTCCGTTTTCTTTTTCGAACGTTATGTCAAGTGCGGAACTTTTGATCATAGTTTTCTACGGTCCGCGCGGAAAAAAGAATTTTTCTGGACTAATATATTCCTAGTTAATATTGGAAAATATTTGCCAAGCGCCTTTTTGAAAGTCATACAAAACATATATTTTGATTTTTGAGGTTTGTAACGGACTTTACAATCATTGTTGTAGTGAGTTGGCACTGTAACTTTAATTTGGGGATGTAACTTTTTCTATAATACTGTTCTATCCCATTCTAGTGTGTTTATGATCCTAATTTGTGGGGAAACTTTGTTGATACTGAAAAGTAAATTGTTCAGTAATTTCAGATGTATTCTTTCCTAGGGAGGTATGTTTAATATTTGAAATTACTTGGCGCCCCCTTCTAATATTCAATAAAACGAATATAACTCATTTGAAATATATAATACACCCACCTCCGACTCCACCGGGTTATTTGGTCGGAGCATACCCCTATTTTCAGGGCAAAAGAATTACAAACGTTACACCGAATAGATTTTTTCGATTATAAAATACTTCGATTGAAGTCACAAGTTGCGCAACAAAACGTGACAGCCACCTACTAGATTTTTTCGATTATTTTTACAGAAGCCTATGACAATGTTGTATTTTATTTTTTTTTTTTACGGAAAAAAAAATTAAAAAAGTTTTGCAATGAATAGTTTTTTCAACACATATTTCTAAATTGAGAAAATGTTGTTTCGTTAAAAAGTGCTGGTAAAAAATGGAATAGGGGTTGCATGTTTCATCCCTTTGAAAGATAACAACAAAATAAAAAAAAACCATAGGCAGCTTTTTTATTGGTAGAACATGCCGACGAAATGCCATTTCTTCAACTCTTCAGCAATTTTAAGAAAAAAAAAATATTTTTTTCTCATTTTTGGAACCGTTTAACTTTTCAAGGAAAGGCCTAAGAGTTTTTGTTAACATTAAAGACCCCCTTCAATTTTCGACAAGGAATCACCCCCTAAAAACTTTCGCACTTATTTGGTAACACCCTGTATATCCAATATTGGCTATATCTAACAATATATTTTTTTAAATTGTTTTGTCAAGTTGTTGCTAGTAAAAACTTCAAACAATGGAGGGCAGCTGTTGGTAATGACAAGTCTGCACAGATTATCTGCTGTACACAAATGGGTGGCCCATTGACACATGTTTAAAATAATTGCCACAAAAAACTCCTTCCAGATGCAACAATAATTCAGTATCGCATTAGCCAATCTTTTCCAAGGCCATCTCTACTGCATTATTCATGGATAAAATTAAGTATAATAATGAAAATAAAATAATGACATGGTTATCAATGCGTGAGGGCATATAAGAAATTCCTCATGTCTTCTCCAAAAGGATATTAAGACCGTTTAAGGTTTTGTGAATCCTTTTATAGATCGCAGGTGGGAAATTCGATGCTAATTGAGATGTGGGCAAGGCTGTTGTTATTCAATTGGATTTTCGACAAATAATATGTGATGTGAGTAGTATAATTATTTTCTAGTGATATGACCTACATGAACGCTGCTTTATGACAGGAGGAAAGAATACTTTGCCGACTGAAATGGAATTAAATTACACTGTTTGGAATATCGTTCAGTTTGTCTTTTTATACCCACTTATTTGAAAAATTCTCAATTCTCTTCTCAAGCTATGAATGATGAACAACAGTTATCGTGCAACTAATGTCTTGCATAAAATATAAAATGTAAAAGAGTCAATAAATTCTGTATTTTTTCTCTCTATCAATATACTACATAAACAATATAATTCTCTTATATTATATAGTGAACGATATTCCATGATTCATGTATAGTAAAGAATTTGAATGGAAGAGCAGGATTATGGATTCCGCTCCGTGACTTTACCAAATTTATAGACTTGTTTATTGTGAACCCCTTTTATTCTTATCTTGGTAAATAAAATAAATTTTTATCATTATTTGGGAGTATTTAGGATATGGGATCATTCTACAAATAACATACATACGAAAAAATGCCATCGTACCAGCATAAGGAAAATTGAAAACAACCACATTTGAGGGTAGTGATTTTCAAAATATTTGGATTTCCATTCAAGATATTTTATTGTAACGTTGAAATTTCTTCATCGAGGATATAAGGGTAATGTTTATATAACTGCGATTTTTAAGAAAAGTTTACTTGCAGGGGTGTATCCAATCGAAGTATTAAATTTTTCTCCATATTTAGTGTTTAATGTTTTTCTGGAATAATTTCTTTGTGCTTCCGAATATCAACTTAGTTAATTTTTTCTGATATGTTACTAAATTTTTCTTTTTTTTTTTTTTGGATCGTTTTGATAACTTATTGTCTAGGATATTTCATAACAATAATAATATAGGGGAAATATATTTCCTCCTGTGGTGTTTCGAGAACTACACCTGTTCACTTCTTCAAACCTTTGATTTATTTCAAAAATTCCGAAATGTCTTTATTAGAAATTCGTCAGCTACACTTCTTTCTACAGTGGAAGAACATATTGTCATAGTTTCATTATCGTTCAACAAAATACTTTCAAATTCAAAGTTTTAATCTGTTATTGAATGTACCAGTTTTTATTCTTTTTTTTTTCATATGACTTTGCCTATGATAATTATTTTCCTTCGACTTTGCCTATGGCAATTGTTGTCTTTCGACAATAAAGCATATTTTATTGATTGATTGATATATTTTTAGTAGCAACCATTCTTTAAAGGTGAAGCCATAGTAATTTTGTGCCTTGTACGAATTCGTGTAACTCCTTTACTGGGTGTGTGTAGCTTTGGTTCGCACTTGGTTGCCAAAAATGTATCATATTGAGCGATCCAGAGCTCCGTTTGATACTGTTATTGGTTCCTCATCGCCATTATACTGTCACATTTTATTAAGATGTCCTTTTACTGGCGCATGTCCAGTAATGAGCTCCGTAAGAATTTTTAATTGCTTACAAGTCTGTTGTTTTTTTTTTCTGACTTGGTGCTTTGATGTTTTCTTTTCATTTCTGTTTCCTGGGATATTATGTCAGTAGTGTTTTTATAACCAATGCACTATATGTGGTCTTTTTTTCTCAAAGGTCATAATTATTGGCCTCTGTTTGGTTCCAGGGCCAGTATTACTCCAAGAAATTTGACCTATTCTTCAGTCTTTTGAGTTTCTTCCCGAAGTTTTATAGAACCTAGAACTTCCACTTTTCGTTTTCGAGTGAATGGTACCATGGTGGCATTTTGAGGGTCGATATTCAGTCCCTCGAAGTCCTTCCATAACATCACCAAGCCTAGGGCCTCTTTCATGCGATCCCTAACCATGGTGTTCTATTTCACCTGTGCTATGTCAACTATATTGTCGGCGTACCAAAGTCACCTTTTTCTTTCAGAGACTTTATGTTCGAGTCTTCAGTAGTATTTATAAAAGCTCCTTCTATGTTTAGGAGGGCTGCTGTAGTACTCCTTTGTTTTCTTGCGTATTCTCTACTTTCTGTATAAATTTATGGAGGTCCTGTAGGCACATTGGTCGGGATGCAGTGGTTTTTCTACCAGTGCCCCGTCCTTCATGTGGTAATCCACCAGCTTCTCTATAGTCTCCAGTCCAAAGGACATGAGATTAATGGCTCTTAGGGACACTGCCGTTTCCTTTCCAGTTTTTCTCCATTCTGGTATGAAATTATCCTTCGGTAAATACTTCTGAATATTCTATAGAGTCTACCATACAGTGGTTCTGCGCTTTTCTGCAATAGTGCTGGGTAAATCTCGTTCGGTGATTTGTGCGGTTTAAATAAGCTCCTTACGAAACCTTTTTTGCCATTATTTAGAGCCTCCAGTCCAGTTCATTTTCATTGGCCGGAGTCTGATTCATTCGAGCCACTGAAAAGTTACCCCTTAAGAGTTCCTTCATTGTTTCTTCCAGTGTAGTGCTGTACTCTCCTTGTTCAATTTTAAGGGAGTGTATCACAAGTTGTGAGTGTATATAGGTATAGTATTGCATGGTACAATGATAATTGAATGTGATGGAATAGAAAACGCCAATTTTCAAAGGAAAAAATAAATAGAAAAAAAAGTAATCACAAAATGGTAGATGCCTGAGATTGATGGCAACATATTCTGCTACCTCGATATTAATTGATTTATTGGATCGTTTGGAACCATGGAGGGAGCATAACGCTTTTTCCTTACGTGACGAAAATATACAAAACAATCTAAATCTCCATATCGAATTACATTCGGAGTTGAAGAAAACCTGGCCAATCGAGTAACCGAATGAAATATGTTTAAAATGTTAGTACTCACAGCAATCATAAAATATAAATGAATATAAAAAGAATGGACGTGTTGAGGATTGAACCTCGTACCTCTGGCTTGGTAATCCCTCGTTTTGCGGCGGCTCCGTTTGGTCTTTGAAATTTTTCGTATATTGTAGCACATGAGCGTTGTGGAATTGAATATTTCTATTGCGCATGTAAGATTTCGGAGCAATGTTGAAAATATATAAATTCATAGGCTAATTGGAAAACAAAATTTTCACATCCCAACTAAAGAACAAAATTTCACAAACCATATATTCCATCAGAGAATAGTCAATCTTGGCTCCTTTGAACTCACGAGACACCTCTTATCAATGAAAGATTAAAATATAACATATCTTACAAAATAAAAAACAAAGACCTGGAACTCTTCGTTGTAGATTGTGAAAGAATAATCGAAACATCCCAAATTACAAATAAACCTCAAATGAGATCCAAAGTTTCATCACTTTTAAATGTCCTCTCAATTTCAAATACTCACGTTCCAAGAAATCACGAACAAAAGATTCTCCAACAATTAAAAAAGAAATTCGAAATGAATAATATAGTTTTCTCCAAAGCTGACAAGGGTAACGTCATAGTTGTAATGGACGAAGCTGACTATATATCGGAAGTGGAAGATTTTCTTTCGTCAGATAACTTCCGTATTATCAACAACAACCCTACCCCCAAATTTCAGAATAAATTTAAAAAAGAGTTAAAATCACAAAACCCATCTTAGACAATCTAGCTTCGGGTTCCAAATTAGTTATCATGAACCCTCGACTCCTCTTCTTCAGGTTCTCCCAAAGATTCATAAAACTAACACACCAATAAGACCGGTCGTTTCGTATACGAATTCACCAGCTTCAAATCTGGCCAAATGGCTCGATGAAACTCTCCCTATACTAACAGATTTCCATAACCCCAGATCTTTGAAAAACTCTCATGATTTGTGTCAGAAACTTAAAAATCAACTTATTCCTGAAAATTCCTCTTTGATATCGAAGAAGTTATTATTTACACCAAAAATCTACTTTTTGAAAGCGGATTATTCACTTCTGGAGGTCTTGACCTCTGCAATCTAGTAGATGTAGTTCTGAAACAAAACTTTTTCCAGTTCAACTCTGAGTTTTATGAACAATAGTCGGGACTAGCTATGGGCTCCAACTTGTCTTCCTTCTCTGCCGAAATATTAATGTACAACCTTGTAAAATAATTTTCAGAAACCTAACCATCAAGAACAATATCGTATTGTCCTATTCCAAGGCTCTGAATCCAAACTAAACGAATTTTCTATTTTTTTCAACAGTTTTCATAATTCATTGCCGTTTCTAGACCTCCTACTAACCAAAAACAAAAACCACATTGAATTCAGCATATACAGACAACCACATATAAAGGGGGCGGGGTTGGTATCTGTGTTCGAAACGACCTGCAAGCAAATCCGATTGATTTTCCAGTATCATGTATAGAAAAAGAATTTGAAATTTGTGGAATAACTCTGAAGGACGTATCTTGGTCCAAGGATATTGCTATTCTGACGTGCTACCGATCCCCGGGTAGTGATTTTGTATCTTTTTGTAGTAACCTTGTACAAGTTTTAGAATGTGTACATAAGTCTAATCGTGAGATAATTTTGAACGGAGATTTCAATGTAGACTTGAATAGGGACTTTCGTGATTATTCAGTGTTACTTGATATTTTAAGTAGCTTTAGTATGTCTAATAATATTTCTACCATCACCAGGGGCGCATATATTTTGGATCATGTTTGCTCAGTCACGAAGGTAGAGTGTCTAATTGTGAATAACGATATTTCAGATCACAAAACAGTAAAAACTTGTATTTCCAACGCGATTTTTGATAAGCCAGTTGCACAGTCTTCTTTCAGAAGACTCTTTCATGAAGAAAATATTACGTCTTTCTGCGAAGATTTGGAGAAAGAGCGGTGGGGGTCAATTATGGGAATGAGTGACTTGAACTCTGCTTTTAATACATTTTACCAGGATTTTTTGTACTTTTCTGAAGTTAACTTTCCAGCTAAGAAAGTAGGAGTGGACAAAAATAAGAAATCTTGGGTAAATCGCGAAATCAGAGAGTCAAGTCTAGCTTTGAAGGATTTTTTTAATTTAAAACAGCATCATCCTGAATTTAGTGACCAATATAAGGTTGCTAAACGCAAGCATTTCGCTTTAATTCAGAACACAAAAGAAGATTATTACCAAAACCGTATTCAAAGAGCAAACAATCCTAATAAAGAGGTCTGGGGGTAGTCAGGGAGCTAACAGGCCAAACATCTAAAATAAACAATATTGAGTTGCGTTGTAACGACAATAAATGCACCGATCCACAAAATATAGCTAATAATTTTAATATCTACTTGCACCTGTGCACGTGTGGATGTGGTAAGTAAAATAAAGAAGGGCAGTCTGCAGCCACTTTCCCCTCTTAACCAGAATATAAACAGCATTTTTTTGACACCATACTCGGAAGGTGAATTGATCTCAGTCGTAAATAACAAAATCGAAAATAAATTATCCACTGGCTTTGATGAAGTATCAGGATTTCTTACAGCTTGCACCTATTCTAACTATCATTATAAATTTGAGCTTCATACAGGGTCAATTTCCTGACATATTGAAAATAAACAAAATTATTCCAATTTTAAAAAAGGGAGACAAATACAGGGTTGAAAATTATAGGCATGTGGCACTTATATCTATATTTTCAAAGATTTTCGAATATTGTTTCTTAAACAGGTTGGAATCTTTTTTGAGGACAAATAACATAATCTCCCCCTACCAGTTTGGTTTTCAAACGGGGTTGTCTACTATGACCGCCATCCAGCATTTTTACAAGGAGTTGGTGTGCCATTTAGAGGCAGGCGAATGCCCTGCCGGAATATTCTGCGATCTCAGCAGGGCGTTCGACTGTGTCGACCACCAACTCCTGCTTGTCAAGATGGAGGCATACGGAGTTAGGGGACCAGCACTTAGCTGGCTCTCAAGCTAGCTAGTGCAAAGACAACAATTTGTCTCAAATTCTCACCTTGACACTAATCTGGGTCGAAGGTCGTATAAATCCGATACTTTAGGTGTTGACCTAGGAGTGCCGCAGGGGTCCGTCTTAGGCCCTGTTTTGTTTATATGTTATATAGATGACATCAGTTCAATTATACATGATGGTTGGACAGTCTCGCTGTACGCGGATGATTCTTCCTTCATTGTCTCCAATTCCGATGGGGATGTCCTCAATACGGCCTGTAACTCTGGGTTGAGGTCGCTTTTTGAGTGGTTCAGCCAGAACTCCTTATATTTAAATTCTGACTAGACTTCTTATTGACGGTTTCACACACCCCAGAATGAACAAGATCTCGACCTTACTATCGAGGTGGGGGGAAAGAGTGTGAGTAGAGCTACAAGCACTAAATTCTTGGGCTTAACTTTCGATCAGAATCTATCCTGGAATAAATATTGTGATCAGCTGCGTTCTGAACTAAACAGCCTCTGTTTTATGATGATATGTTCAAAGCGAGTTCTGCCATTAAGCGGCCTTATCTCTGTGTACAGTGCACATGTTGCGTCACGTCTCCATTACGGTATTTGCTTTTGGGGTTCATCATCTAGCACGCTATTTTTGTTGCACAAGAACGTATAATTAGGTGTATAGTAGGTCTATCCCCGACTACATCCTGTAGGGACCAGTTTAATAAATTGGAAATTATGACTCTGTACAGTTTTCTTGTATATGAACTCTCTAAGTTTGTATTTTTAAACAAGGCGGGTTATCTAAGGAATAGTGATGTTCACCATCATCTCACTCGTTCCCATAATTTTTTACACACCCCCTTTAATAGATTGAATGTGGGGAAAAATTCACCAGATAATCTCGGTCTGCATGTTTTTAACAGACTACCTGGACATGTACGCGATTGTAAGTCATTTAATAACTCCAAAAAGCAACTAAAACATTTTTTGGTTCAGGGTGAGTTTTATGATTTGAATGAATATATGTCCCATGGCAGTGTGTAATCTGATATTTTAAGATGATATTGTGGTGTCTATTTTTTTCATGTAGATATGAACCTCATTTGTAATTGGTATTTAGTAATTAATCTACACTGACGGATTCCATACATTGTTATGTCTACTGGAAATAAAAGCATTGGTATTGTAAAAAAAAACCCACGACCACTGACACAGAGTCATCCAACCATCCACACTGCCAAAAACTAGCCTCCTTCCATAACATTTTCCACCTACTCTTTCTAAAGAAAGTTTCCAAGAAGAACTCAAGATAATCATGCAAATCTCTTACAATAATGTCAGTTGCTGAAAAAAACTACTACAATCATAAAACCAAACATCTTGATAATTGTTGACTCACTCCGAACCTACAAGAACTTATCGCTCACTACCCTTTTTGTCTCCTAGTTATACCTCTATTGCCAAACAAATGTCCAGTAATAATATCCAAATATCATACAGAACTCTAAACAACTTGAACAAACACCTTTGTAACGACAAAGATAAAAGAAACAAATTCGATAATTCAGGGATCTATAGGCTGAGAGCCCAAACAGGACGGAAGTTTTCCGAAAGAATTAAAAAACACCTATACTACTACAACAAATATCTGAACACTGACATCACTAATACACAATCACCCTTCGCCAATCACCTTCTAGCTTCGGGACACACAAATTTTGATATAGAGAAACATGTAGACTTCCCTCAATACTGCCCAAAAAGTACCAGATTTAACCTTCTGGAAATTTTGAAAGAAGGAAAAAAAGTATTCCACTTCGATTTGTGTCAACGACCAACTGGAATTTGATTCAATACAATGTTTTTCGTCCCTCAATTTTGTTTAATTTCTGATGAATTTTCTAACATCTCTGTTCCCCAAACAATGGATACAAATCCAATGAATTTTTCAGCGTTCTTCAATTAAGTTCCTTACTATAAAATCATATTCCATCTATGGACAATTAACTCAATTTGCATTTTATTCAGAAACATACCCCTTTGTGAACTCTAGTAATCTTTTACCATATCACAGCGCCATACACCGATCTACTTTATAGGATCAATTTCATTCTCTGAAGATTCCCTAATCTAAACAAGCAAAAAGCACGACATCTGCTCTTTTCTTCAACAACTGATAGTCAGTCTATCAATATGCCCCGTACGAATACGGTGGATTTTGTTTTCTTCTCTTTATATGTGAAGTGTAGAAGACAAAATTTGTTTTGTTTATTAATTTAATTGTTATTTTATTTACGGTGACCATTCGTCAAGTAAGTGTGTTTTTTCACGTCTCCTTTTATTATAAGTTTCTATTTTTAACTTTTTTGTAGACTCTTTGTATTCGTGCTGATGATGGAGGTCTAAACCTCTCAAAATGCATACACTTCGAAAATAAAGTAAGTTACAGATATTGTTCTTGTGGAGATTGACTTGTACTTCGCCCCCCATTCATCCTATTGTCTATTGTCTATCCACTCCACTTTGAGTAATATGGACTACTACTACCCTCTATTTATTAGTTTTTTCCTTCTAAATCATACGTGAGTTATATTGTCTCATTATTGCAATTTTGCAATGAAGATTGGAGAAATGAAAAATGCAGCAAATATTTGTAATACAAACTTAGAAAAGTAAGTTAAATAAATTATTGAATGAATGTGGTTTTTTGTGGAGGAACAACGTTTCTTGACATGTTTTTTGGGTGACCTTCCACACTCTGAAAATGAAAATATAATCAGGAAAATCTACACTTGTATAGATTTTCCTGATTATATTTTCATTTTCAGACTGTGTAAGTTAAGAAAATTGTAAAACTGTATTTACTGTTTACGTACGTTTAATGTACATGCGATTAGAGTGTTTACTATTTATATACATTACAGAGAGACAATAGTTAAATCATATGCTCACCGTCGAATGAGTAAAAAAAAAGCGTAAGAAACTTCGTTCCTGATGGGGGTCCCCAGACCGCACACGAGTTTTTACACGCTTTATATTAGCTTCACTTGTATGTTTGTTTGTTTGTTTGTTTGTAACCGACTCCTTTGGGCGCGATTTTGACCCACTTCCAGACGTCCGAATGAATTGAAATTTGGCAGGTGTACATAATTCCGGTGACAATGCATTAAGAAATTTTTGTTTGAAAAAAAAACAAAATGGCGGCTCCAATATGGCGTACGAGTTTTGTGATTATGGTCCGATTCGCTTCAAAATTGGTATCTGAGGGTTTTCGTGGTCGGAAATCATGATTCTTTTGTGAAAATTCAAAAAAACAAAATGGCGGCTTCAAAATGGTGGCCGATTTTTGTGATTATGGTCTGATTCTATTCAAAATTGGTATGTGGGGGTTTTTGGGGTCGAATATTATGATTCTTTTGTAAAAATTGAAAAATTCAAGATGGCGGCTTCAAAATGGCGGCCGAGTTTTGTGATTATGGTCTGATTCTATTCAAATTGGTATGTGGGGGTTTTTGGGGTCGGAGATTATGATTTTTTAACAATTTGAAAAATTCAAGATGTTGGCTTCAAATGGTGGCCGATTTTTGTGATTATGGTCTGATTCTATTCAAATATGGTATGTGGGGGTTTTTGGGGTCGGAGATTATGATTACCTAATTTGATAAAATTATTCCATTCTTTAATTTGCAAAACAATAATAAAAATAATAGTTTAAGAAAAACTAAAGAAACACGCTTTTATAAATAAACCACACTAAAAAGTAGGAAATAAATAATAGTTTAAAAAAACTAAAAAACTCGCTTTCATAGGAAACCAGACTAAAACAATAGAAAATAAGAAAAAAAATCTGTTTTATTTTGAAAAAAGCGTGGGGTGCATGGTATCGCCTCGGCCGACAATTACCTGTGATCTGAGACATTTCTTACTTTACTGCCCTAGGTGTGTAATGTACTATATAATTATTGATACTATGCATCCCACGCTTTTTTTTAAATAAAATATATTTTTTTTATTTTCAATTTTCTCAGTCTGGTTTTCTATAAAAGCGTGTTTTTTAGTTTTTTAAACTATAATTTTTTTTTTATCAATTATCCAAACAATACTTCAAAAATGAATTGGAATACTTTCCATATATCGTCAGATGCTCATTTCTGAAAGGAAGGAATTGATTACAAATATATTTCAACTTCTAGTAGGAAGAAAACCCGGAATCTTGAAAAAAGTTATTGGTTCCTCAGCAAAAAATCTGTTGGGTTAGAACGAAGTATATATCCTCCACGTCCTCCTTGATTGCGTTCCGTGGTTCTCTTTCAACTGTTCGCATGGAAGACCGACCGGTCGCTTGATTAACGGCATTAATTATATCGCGAACGAATCCAAACTATAATTAACAGTTGAGCATCTTGCGTTCGGAGCTCATTACATTCCCATTAGATAACTGAGAGATACAATCCGATTTTTGTCCGTATAGATTACATCGCGCCTCCTCGATTCCTTTATCGAATGGGTGGCTCTGATCGATTTGCATTCGATGTTTACTGGGTGGATCAAACAATGGGTTTCTAGGCATTTTAGTCATCTTCACCTTCATATGCCTCGGCATTCCAGAGGTTGGCGATAAGCATGAGAATCTGAGCTTTGCTTGCGCTTCTCTAAATAGCCACTCTTGTTGATATTTATGTATTTATTAATTTATTCATTTAATTATTCATTTATTTATTCATTCATTTATTTATTTATTCATTCATTTATTTATTTATTCATTTATTAATTTATTTATTCATTTATTTGTTCATTTATTTATTTATGTATTTTTTTATTCATTTATTCATTTATTCATTTATTCATTCATTTATTCATTTATTTATTCATTCATTTATTTATTTATTATTTATTCATTGATTGATTTATGTATTTATTTATTCATTCATTTATTTATTCATTTATTCATTCATTTATTCATTTATTCATTATTCATTTATTCATTTATTCATTTATTCATTTATTCATTTATTCATTTATTCATTTATTCATTTATTCATTTATTCATTTATTCATTTATTCATTTATTCATTTATTCATTTATTCATTTATTCATTTATTCATTTATTCATTTATTCATTTATTCATTTATTCATTTATTCATTTATTCATTTATTCATTTATTCATTTATTCATTTATTCATTTATTCATTTATTCATTTATTCATTTATTCATTTATTCATTTATTCATTTATTCATTTATTCATTTATTCATTTATTCATTTATTCATTTTTTATTCATTTATTCATTTATTCATTTATTCATTTATTCATTTATTCATTTATTCATTTATTCATTTATTCATTTATTCATTTATTCATTTATTCATTTATTCATTTATTCATTTATTCATTTATTCATTTATTCATTTATTCATTTATTCATTTATTCATTTATTCATTTATTCATTTATTCATTTATTTTTATTCATTTATTCATTTATTCATTTATTCATTTATTCATTTATTCATTCATTCATTTATTATTTATTCATTATTCATTTATTCATTTATTCATTTATTCATTATTCATTATTCATTAATTCATTAATTCATTAATTCATTAATTCATTAATTCATTAATTAATTAATTCATTAATTAATTAATTCATTAATTCATCAATTCATCAATTCATCAATTCATCAATTCATCAATTCATCAATTCATTAATTCATTAATTCATTAATTCATTAATTCATTAATTCATTAATTCATCAATTCATCAATTCATCAATTCATCAATTCATCAATTCATCAATTCATCAATTCATCAATTCATCAATTCATCAATTCATCAATTCATCAATTCATCAATTCATCAATTCATCAATTCATCAATTCATCAATTCATCAATTCATCAATTCATCAATTCATTAATTCATTAATTCATCAATTCATTATTTCATTCATTAATTCATTAATTCATTAATTCATTAATTCATTCATTCATTCATTCGCTCATTAATTATTTTTTTTATTTATTTATTTATTGTCTAACAATGAATGAACATTAACAATTACAGGAATGCACATCTAAGTCACATTTTGACGTGTTTCTTATAAATATGAGTAGAGGTTAGTAATAATAATAGAGAAAAAATAAAAAAGAAAAGAAAAATAGAAATAAAAGTAACGATAACAATAGCAATATCATATTTCGACTAATTACAGAAAATCGTTTGTTGCTAGTCTTTTGATATTTGTGAGGGGTGAATCAAATATATCAATATGAGAGAAGTATTTATCGTACATTTTTTGTAGTTGACAAATGGGAGGTTGAAGCATTTGTTTGGTATGTCCGACGATAAAAAAGACTAATATTCCGTGTAACTCGTGGTTTTGCATTGAAACATTGCATTATATGATAAATGTATTTTAATTTCCGTTGATATATGGTGCTGATGATTTCTACATCTTTTTAAAGTTTTCCGATATCCCTATTGGATACACCCAGGAAACTTTTTGGAATTTCCCAGTAACATATAATTTGAAAAATAACATGCCTCAAATATTTGAGAACAGAAAAAATATACATTAATATTTTCCAAAATTTTCATTGGTTATAACGAATAATTATGTGAAACTTACCATAATGTTCTGACTGATATTTGTATTATTAAATTTTCCGAAGAATTATTCATTCTGATACCAACCATAAATTTTGGCCTCAATAGGACGTGGGGTTGGTGGGATTTTACTAGAATTCGTGAAATTCATTTCACCAAAACAGTGCGTAATATAATATAGAAACAGTTCGTATCCTAGAATTTATTACTATGAAAAATTGTAATCTATTTTATTTTATCAACAAAGTTCAAATATTTACAAAATGACACATTCGTAACGTATATGGCATACATCTTGGAAATAGTTGGAAATATTTCACGCTAAAGAGGACCAAACATTTTTGTAAAAACAGACACAATATCAAATATGAATTAAATAGTTGGAATTTTCTAATTCTAGCAGACAGACACAACATAAAATTACAAAAATTGGATAACCAACGACATGCATTTCGAATTCCACTAACATATTACTCTTTTTTGAAAAGTTCCCATCGTAACTCGAAGTGGAGTTGAATGGAATGTGCCAAGTAAACTCTTAGTCATACCCCACAATGTTTATTACCCTCTCAAATAGGGATGGTACATGTTTCGGACGTATGATGGTCCATCATCAGCCAGAAACATAGACTAGTATTCTATAAAGGGGAGGGGTTACATCAATATATGGATTCTTATATAAAAATTTAAAAAAATGCCAAATAAAAATGTGCTACTCACATGGGGTTTGGAAGAACATGGGAAAACGGTTTAACCTTCATATCACACCAAATTTGTTTTTTGAATATCTACCGGAATTGATCGCACTAATAGAGCAGTCCGATCTTCATTGATTCAAGAAACTGTAGTATCGTCTGCAAACAATGTAAAGTTTACAGAGAAGTCAAGGCTAATCATATCGCTAATATTGAATTGAAATAGAATTGGACCTAAAACTGACTCTTGCGAGACCCAATAATATTTTTTTATTTCGTCCAATTAGGTATGATCTGAACCATTCTAGAACTGTGCCCCAGGATCCATAATGAAAAAGCTTCTGCAACAGAATTTCATGACTAACACAGTCAATGGTTGTGGAAAGATCAAGAAATGCTGCTGCAACTACCTCCTTTTCATTGGTGTCCATGTAGTTTTCTTCAAAATCGTCCGAAATTGCATCAATTAGTTATTAGCAGTTATTCTGAATCAGTGCGAAAAATCGATTTCCACTGGTGACAAGCAGTTCAAGACAAATTACAAAAAAAGACAAAAAAACAAGTTTAATTTTCCATTTTGAATTACGAAAGTATTGGGAATTATATGCCCAACAATTGTATACATACCTACTTTCCTCTAAAAATAAAAAATTGGTATTTGTTCGAAACAGTGCCACGTCAACCTTTTATTATTGAAAGTAGTAGAAGGATAATATGGAACAAATAAACAGGAAATATCATCCTCTGTAACTTATGTCTGCCAAGGATCAACTGAAATCAAGAAATTCTGAGAAATACAAATGGAAAACCAAGTTGGCGGCCAAAGCAAACATCGGATACTTCAGATTTTTGGAATTTACACTATTTTTCATTACAAACTTCTCCTAAAACATTCTTTCATCACATCTGGTTTCGAGTAAAATGTACATCTTTCTTGGATTATAATGTGTGTATCAAAATTCTTCGATATCTTATTCTGGAATATCTGGATGATGTCGATGTTATTCTGTTCAGATGGCGATAAGTACTCATAATGAGTTATACGAATAATCATGTTACCACATCCATACAAGAGTATTTTACTTTTGAATAGGTCCAACCAAATATCGGTTTGTTTTCTCTTGGATCCGGTTGAATTGAATAGTTCTGCAAATAAACATCTTGAAGTATTTGTGATGGGGATGGGAGGGTAGGTGATAGGTATGCGGATGTTTTCCAAAAGTTTTTTATAATTGTGTTTTGTATTACCGTTCTTTATCAATTTTGAAAACCTAGTAAACCACATACAACGCAATTACTGAAAACCAGCACGGTTTTCGAACTGGACATTCTACTATCACAGCTATTCACAGTTTCTACGAATAAAATTTTGTCTTCCTGGAGGAAGGCATAAACGGAGTTGGGGTATTCTGTGATCTCAGCCGTTCTTTCGATTGTGTGCAACATGAAATTATCTTGGATAAATTATTCTGATACGGAATCCGCGGCAAACTTGAATGGTTTTGGTCATATCTCAAGGGATGTCTCCAGAAGATCACGATAAACCACATGGAAAACAATGAAAAATTAGAGTCCCTCAGGGCTCAGTATTGGACCCTATTTTGTTTACGTTTTACATCAATGAATTACCTCTGATCCTCCCGAATGCATTTACCTGTGGCCATACGATAATTCCCTAGTTATGAATACTACTAAAACAAATCATATAAATTTTCACACCAGGCAAAATGAAAACACCCCGTCAGTGGAAATAACTATAGATGATCAAATTATCGACACGGTTGAATGCTCTCCTTTTCTAGGTATTAGAATTGATCAAAATGTATCCCAAATATTCACTGTAAAACTCTAGCCAATACACTAAGTATCAAATGTTTTCAATTGAGATATTTCAAAATAATCAGACATATCTTGCTCTTCTACTTCGGAGAAATTCAATCCAGATTAACATACTGAATAACCATCTGGGGCAGCTCATCTGCTGCTAATGAGGTTTTTCTGGTGCAGAAGAGGATTATGCGATGTCTAGATAATGTCCCCAAGGGTACCTCATGTAGGGTACTATTCAAACAATTGAAAATTCTTTCTCTCTATAGCCTTCATATATTGGAACTGTTCAAGTAAGCAACGCAAAATTTTGGTAAAGAATAATTCACTACATTATCATAATACAAGATGAAATAATAATTTCCAACTGCCCAATCTTCGTTTAACGGTATTCCAGAAATCTGTCGAAATACTGGGACTCCCAAAGAACTGGAATTGATCGAAAGAGTGCAAATATTCAATAAAGAGATAAAAAGACTTTTTCTCGAACTCTGTCCCTATAATATGACCGATTTTTTTCAAAATAATTTCAGATAAAATATTATGTTTATTTGTATTTGTCCCTGGCTTGTCCCATAGCTCAACAGTTTCATTAAATTAAGATTGAATTGAGTTGAATTCGAGTGCTTCCATAATCAGAACGCTTCTGATAAGGTTTGGATATTCATGAAGTAAGGAAAATATAATTGATTGACACGATACTTCTTTGTTTTGTAACTTGAAGGGTACGAATATTTCGGTTGAATCGAATTCATTTTTTGGAAATTCCTGTGAAGAGGCAAACAACTCAATTAATTTGAAAAAGGGGTATATTCTCAATCTGAAATGGGAATTCTCATCAGAGGATCACTTCTTCCAAGAAGACTATATATTCAAATTGGGAGATCCCTTTTTTGTGTAAATGTCAAAGCCAATGTAAAGCTATTGTCTGTTTGTTCGAAAATTAATTTTATGTGCCTCGTTGGTTATACTTTACGTAGGCGTAGACATTTATATTCAGAAGAAAGCGGCGCTGTTTTTCTTACGCAACCATATGTCTTAGTCGCTTCAAAATTACAAAGGTTAACACATAAAATCAGTTGAACAACCTGTCAATATTAGTGAAGGTTTATCTCTCTTACCTCGTTGAAATGTTAATAAAATTATGGAAATGTACAGAACTTGTCAGCGACCGATTTGTCCCAAAGACACTATTTTTCTTGTCAAAACTGTGCCTTGCGAATGAATAATCTGATGATGATATATACCAATTTTTTCTGTAAAATATATTACATTAATAAAAAAACACAAATCCCCACTGGAGACTAATTCACTTCATATCCCATTACTTTGTTATCGGATAATTGTAAATGTCCCACCCTGTATGGTACCACAATTCGATTCGACTATCAGGTAGTTCGAATCACTACCACTTAATCATGTTTGCTTCAGTAAATAATAGCACAAGTACCGCCTCCCGATTTCCATTGATAAAAACCATCTCGCGCTAATTTACGATCTATGTGCTCTTCTCGCTCTGAGCAAACAGAAGCCATGGCTTCTCACGATATAGTAGGTGAGAGGAGCACGCATGTTTCCGTGGTGAAATACGGGTGCTGTCTGGAGAAAAATTCAACGGTTTGTATGTTCTGCCGAAATTCATTCGAAGAGCAAGTCATCTCAAGAAATATATCAATGGTGGATAGGAAATAGACCGAATCTTTGCTTTTATAGAAATTCTAGCAGGATGTTATGCACATATTGAAAAATCATACGACTTCAAATAAAGCTATGATAGAATGAAGAGAAAATAAGCATAGGAAGCAATGAAGAATCTGGGACTTAACGTAAAATCATATAATATTTTACAACTAACATACGATAAATATTGGATAGCAGCACTACTCCTCCCATAAAATAGCTGTTTGACTTTCCTTACGTGTGTTTGCCTCCTGAATACGAATCCGGTAAAACGTGGTGGTCTCATACCGTTTCCGATTTAGAGCCCTTTTTTGTTCTAGAACACGTAATTTTCAAGCACCGTTTTGTAGTGCAAAAATCACTAGAAAATGTCTCCTTCTTTGGCGCAAAATACAGCCGCTTCTATCGAAAAAATCCGCTTTCTTCAACACATACATCCTAACCTCTCCTCGCATCATCAACATCAAACAACCTAACCTCAATCTGATGAATGGGACCAAGAAGGATTAAGGCAAGGCAATCCCCTGTCCTCAATAGTTTCTATGTTTGCAATGGAAAGACAAATTCAACAGAAGTGGATCTTAAGTGGATCTAAACGATCAGTGGCTGGCATTTGATGCCTATTCGGTAATAATAACAGGGATAAAGAAATTATTGAAAGGATAGTTAATTTCACTACGAGTCCGGAATAAAGGATTTTTCCGTGCGAGCGTGTCAAATTCTGAAAAATTACTGAAAAACGAAGATGGAATATATATAGACAAAAAGGAAAATGGACACACAAGGGTACTGATAATAACTTCGTATGGGTAAAATATCCATTTGGGAGGAGAAGAGCATTCCATCTATTTGCAAACATAATTTACCGAATATAGTTTGTAAATAGGTGAACAGAACAATGCATGTTAACAATATCAATTAATAATATAATAATAGTAATAAACTTCGTTTACAGGAAATACACAGTATGAAATATAGAGTAAGGTTACAGAGTATGAAATATAGAATATAGAGTAGGTTTACAGAAGTACACGTATTATGAATTTTGTGAAAAAGATATGTAGAAAATATATGTAATAAGAGTAGTTATAATTTGATACTATATTTTTCATATATAAGAGCATATTCAGGTAAATAAATCAAAAACTGTCTGAGGAGGTTTTTTTTGCCTAGAATCTGATCGCTATGGTGATGAAATATCAATATGATAAATATGATAGTTATAACATATAATATACATACATATAATAATATAATATACACGCTTACAGTCTAATATATACAATGACAATTTTTTTTATCTCATCTCAATCAAGGTATGAATTTTCCATCTATTAGTAGTAAGTAAGTATGCTTTCAGTTTTTTTTTAATAACCACATTTATTTATTTATCTTATTTGGGGAGGTATGCAGTTGAAAAATCGTGGAACTAAACCTGGGGTATTGATGGTATTTTTGGATTCTGAAGACCATGATCGGCGAAGATATACCAAAAATTTTTGTCGTGAAATAGTCAAGCGGTAACGTGCGAATATTGATTTATTTGTTATTGGTACGTAATCGTGTTCTCATGAAATAATGCCAATTGTCCATACCTATCTTTCATATTATTCATTTCCTTCCACAATATCCACAATATGAAAAGAATGAATCGAAAAATCTATATAAAAGTGTAGAAAACCTACGAAATTAGTTTGTCATATTATGCTACTGTGTACACCAAATAATTTTGTCATCAATATAGAAAAATATTCACCTAGTACCTAATATTGAGTTTGTTATCTGCTAGTTCTAGATTGATGCCGAAGGAGTTATATAAAATGAATGAAATTCCGTTTTTGGATACGCATTGGCAATACGATCCAAAATCTCACCAAATGAATTTTGGATACTGTATTTTTTTTATCATCGGGTTCTTGAGCGAACATTTTCGTTTCTATTCATTATATCATCTGATCGTAGTGGATTCAAGAAAATATATGTGGATCTTGTCATTCGTGTATAATAGCTTTATTAATATAGAAGAAGTACATTTATAATTGAACAAATGGTTGAGAATAAAACTTAAGGTGTGATTGGGTGCCCTATTGCTCATAGAAGAGGATTAATGCTTCTGCACTTATAAGGGATTTTGGGAATATCGGTGATACCCTGGAGTCATTGTATTTGTATCACGTGCCTGCATAAGGGTGCCTATAGTGAGCCGTGTAGTGTCCGCTATAGGTTTTTCCACTATGGTTGGACACAGAATATAAGTTGTAACGACACGGGGTTACGTTACCTGCTGCATAATTACTCATATCTAAACCTTCGAAAGAAAAGTCATTGGTGGCATTTAGTTTTTCCATGAGTCTCTTCATCGGCGAAAATCGTTCCCAGTGAATTACTAATAGTTTGGGGAATTTATGTACAGATAATGACTTTGTGCATTTTATCATTTCCTTGCATTTACAAGAAGTTGTTTTTTTTTCGCCGTCCAAAATTTCTTCCCTAGTAAACGACTCCAAACATTGTGAAAAACTGAGCTGGCCAGGATTCTGTGGAATATGAATTGAACGGTCCCAGGACAAAAGATACAGAACACTAACGCAAATCGTTTTATCAAAGCACCCTTCATACTCGATATGTGCATATCCCTCATATACTTATCTTTTCTACGATACTCGAGCAACCATCTGGTGTTCGATAAGCATTGATTAACGCTGTTCATGAAACAGCTATTTCCAATGTTTTTCAGATTTTAGATCAGGAATTTTGACGTTTTCGTGTACTAGAGACTTGATGGTGTTGTAACTATCAGAGCTGTGCTCCCTGATACGATGATTTTTACTAGCACTATATCGGTGTGAAATGGAGTTGAGGCTGTTGGATTGAGAATTAGATGGAGATATGGAAGATCGTGTTGTTTTTGACAAGTCATCATCAAGAACTGAACCGAGGGATTTATATGAACTCTCCATAGGAAAAATCGTCCTTTGAGGATTTAAAAATACTTCATTCAATTGACGTGATGAAGGGATCGTTCCCTAAACAGAAGCGGCATTACCCCTCTGGATCGCAGCAAAAATGAAGTTGCTGTTCTATCATTGGTCACTTCTGTTATTCGTCTTCCTGTGTCTTTGATGAAATCAAATGCATTTGGACCAAATACTCTAAAAGTCTCAACGGCCACAGGATAAAGAATATAAAGTTATTGTAAATTTAGGTATTTTCTACTTTTAATTTTCTTCCCATTCACTGCGGCTGCACCAGGATAATTGGAGGAAGCAACTACGTGTTGAGTTGTAACCTGTCCATGTAAGTGAAATCCCAAACAGCGAGTTTCCCAAACTGTAGGCTCTAAGATCGATGGCTGTTGTTAATGCTCGTTTCAATAAATCATTGACTGCGTGATGACAAGATTTACGCCCTGCGCTGAATTTACAGCTCAAACCATGTGTTCCTTTCTTATCTACAAGAGCACCACATTTGCACGTATGAGGGACATAAATAGAAGATCCTAGTCGTGGCCCAATGGCTATTCCGAAAGATTCATTATCTAAAAGAGACCCAAGTGAAGCGGCAGGTAAAGCAGTAAGCCAAGCACCTGAATAGTGGGCAGTAACTGCTTTGATTCGAGCTTTTTTTTTGCTGACATAGCTGAATCAAGCAAATCCTTAGCAACGATTTCAATTAGTGGGCAATCCCAAGCTTTTTGGAAATTTTTCATCATTCAGGCAATTGTGAATTAGTTTTGGAAATCCACTCCTGCTCTCCCACCACAAATAGATGGTTGGGTACGTTCGAAAATGAATCTGGTAAGATCATATAAACTAATTGAGATACACTACTGAGAGATGACAAAAAAGTTGGAAGTTCAAGATAGAATGCTAAGCGTTTGCCTAAGCCTCCTTTGTCGACAGGTCAGTTTGGATTTCAAGGCTCAAAAAGTACGGGAGATGCTATGTTCCATCTGTTAGAAGATGTATATCTACGTATCAATAATCGAGAAATGGCAGCAGCGGTTTTTTGTGATCTTTCGAAAGCGTTTGATTGTGTGGATCACGAAATCCTGCTGCAAAAGCTAGAAGTATATGGCTTTAGAGACGTATCGTTGAGATGGTTCAGATCATACCTATCAGAACGCACTCAAAAAGTCACACTCCATGGCAAAATATCCCAGACAGTAACTCGTGGAGTTCCACAAGGGTCGGTTCTCGGCCCAATTCTATTCTTGCTATATATCAACGATTTAGCTTGCATTGATATATCTGCAAATATAACTCAATTTGCAGATGACACTACATTATTTTGGCACAGCAATAATGAGATGCAACTGCAGCAAAGGATTAGCCAAGATATAAAAAAAATAAAAGAATGGTGTGATGCTAACCTTTTATCATTCAACATCGCGAAGACTAGCATTATCACACTCAAGTGCTCCTCGCTGGAAATTTACCTAGGTTCTCAACTAATTGAAAACAAGGAGTCTGCAAAATTTTTAGGATTGCACATAGACAAAATCTTGGTTTTGCAAATCATATAACTAATCTTTGTAAGAAAGTTTATTCAGGTTGCTTTGCTGTCAGAGTATCAGCAAATGAATTAGGCACTATGTCGGCCAAAAAGGTGTACTTTGCTCTGATTGATTCCCATTTACGCTATGGTATATGTTTTTGGGGAACATCTTGCCAATATTTATTTGATAGGGTATTTGTACTGCAAAAAAGAGGAGTTAGAAATATGTGTAAGGCAGGATTCAGGGACTCCTGTAGGTCCTTATTCAAAGAACACAATATCCTGACCTTGCCTTGCATTCTTATTTTGGAAATGGTATGCCTAATGCAAAAAAAATACAGAGATGAAATTTCTACTATATCCCGACGTCATACTAGAAATACGTTCAATATATGTTTACCAATTTCAATTTCTTCAAAAATTAAGAGATCGTTCATTTACAACGGCAAGAAAATGTTTAATCACTTGTCAAATGAAATTGAAGGTGAAAAATGTTCCACTAAATTCAGAAAATCAGTAAAAAAGTTTTTGATATCGAAGGCCTATTATTCATTAGACGAATTCTACTCAGATAGGAATATCAGCATAAAATCTTAAATTATTTTAAATTGTGACTATTTATAATATGTTTTATATGTTTTTATATATTTTATATGTATGATATGTTTTATATATTTCATGTTTTTTATGTTAATTAACAATTTTTGTGACTACGAATGTAATAACGTGATTGTGACGTTATATGTATACTTCTTTCTTTTTTACATTGTTATTTATATATTTACATATTTACCTTTAAGTACTTGCTTTGTCAACAAAAAATTAATTTTTCCGACAATAAAGCATATTTTGATTTGATTTTGATTAATTTGCTTGCTTCATTCCTTCCAATATTCTTCGCAAAATAGAATTGAATTCAGGGAGGAGCACTGCACAATGCCAACTCGGTCTACATCTCATAATATATGTTAATTTTGGAATTGCCAAACAGTTTTTCATAATGAAAAATGCAATGTATGTTGGAATATCACTCATTATAGAAGCAATGATGATAGTGCCTTCTGTCTGTCTGCCTTCCAATGAGACATACAGAAAGTGTTTATCAGATAGCGGAGCACCAATAAGAATCCAATTTGGTTTTTCCTAAAACGTGATTCCTGGTGCAAGGGAGGTAAACTTAAAAAAATCGTCTGATTTCCAAGTGCTTGAAGAAAACATTTCGCATTTATCAAAATTCAATTCCAAATGTAAATGACAGTGCGCAAGTTATCAATCACTGAATCGATATCTCCTTCGATAGAGTCATCCTGCAAATACCAAAAATCACAATCCAACGATTTGGGTAATTTCTCGACTGCTAAACAAAATAACGCTGGACCTAGAGGATTTTCCTGTTGAACTTTTCTTTCAGACATGATCAGACTATCACCGTAAGATAAAAAAGTTTCATTTTGGTAACACTGGTTACGAAAAGGAAACAGATTGGGCATCCTATTCTTGATTTCGTCTAATGAGATGTTGCGGGGGATCGAATTGAAAGCGTTCTTGAAATCTAATTTCAAAATATTTTGGATGATGGGTTTGGGAGATAATTGATGAATTGTCGAGCAGCATGAGCAACATCTTTACAATCGCCAGGTGTAACAAAACCAAATTGAACAGGGTGAAATAATTCTCCCAGTCGATCTCGTAAGTCTAAGCAACCAAGTTCAGCAACCAAGCGACGATAAAATAATCCAATTGCGATTGGTCGGATTCCACCAGTTTTCTTCTCAAGAACACAAAGTGTAGCTCCATACAAGATGGGACAGATGTCTGGGTTAACTTCACCTGCTAGCATGAAGTTACATAAGGATGTTAGTGATGATAAATGCTTATCTTTCGAAAATCCTCAATAAGTTTTGAATGTGAGATGGCCTGAGAGAATCCAATCCACCAGAAAAGCCAACACGGAATGATTTTATTGTTTTTATTATATCAGACTCTATAACATGAAGGGGTTTATCGTCTCGAGCAGATATATTGCATTGGTTAGAAGCAGCGAGGTGTTTTGATTGCAGTTGTGAAAGTGTTGAAGAGTCAAAGTAGCAACAGTGTCACTTGAGCTCATTATCCGAATGGCCGAAGAAATATCTCCATCAGAAATTCTGCTTACTACTACAACTTACTCTCTCTTGGTTAAGTTTTGGATATTTGATGTGAAATTTTTCTCGAATGGCATATCAAAATTGATTAAATTTGAGGGGTTGTTGATGTTTTTCTTTATCAAACAAGCAAGAGATTGATTGTGTTTATGATTCCTAATATAATCATGATGTTTCTTTCAATAGTGTTATTGTCTTACCAACAAAGTGTTATTCTACAAGCAATGCTTTTTTCAAATATTATATGCATTTTTTTCTACACTTTCCTTGGCTTTGTTCATATATTTATAGATCTATCTCAATGAATTGGTCGTTCTAAAAAATAAAACTATTGCAAATACGTTTGGTCTTTTCACACAATCCGAGGATGTGAAATATTTTCAACATTTTTGGGTTATATGTATGTGCGTACACTTTCTAATAAAAATTTGTTTATGATAATAATTTTCTTAGTACATCGTTTTTGATGCACTTTTGACATAACAGAAAAATTTTGGATTTTTTTGTTAGTTTACGTCTTGCCTATGTGAGTTCTTTCACTGCAGCATCGCCTTTCGTCATAAATTCACTATTTCATAATTGGTTTTCAGTATTGTAATTAAACGTCTGGGGTCGCGGGCCGATCGTGATTTATTTCGGATTTATCTGCGATCGGCGATCGTTGCTTTCTGTCCGGCCTACTTCGATGCTGTAAACAAACAAGCGACATGCGCGATGGTTATCGCGGCGGACGCACGCACGACGACGCAGACGACGGCTGTTTTTTTTGCGTCGGTGCACTTAGGAGTATTTAATCTCGAAAGTTGGCCAAACTCGACTCTCATTATGCATGTTTTCTATTGATAATAACACTTAGGAATGAAGGGAAGACTTGGCAACCTGCATTTGCCACTTTTTGGCTGACATGTTTTTGATATGCTACTGAATGAAGCACCGAACTACTGTGAGTAATAACTAGCATCTGTTTCTTATGTAGGCCAAAGATGAATAGATTTGAGTGCTCGCGTATTAGCTATGAATTGTAAAATAATATGGCGTTTGTAATTTTATACATTCAACATTGAGTCTTATGAGAAATCGCAGGTTTCATCGTCTTTTATGAAAAAAACCTTCAGATTTCAATGATAAGCAGAGAAAATAATACAAGAAACATTTCATATTCTTAAAAATACAGTTTGAGAAGAGCTATGATAGTAGCAGTTTTTGTAAAATACGATGAAACCTTTGATTTCTCGTGAAGCTCAATGTTAAGTTTATACCAATATGTTTTTAGCGGTTCTCTATAGATCTCCAGAAATTCAATTGTATCGAAAAGGGAAACATTCTCAATTGAATATTGATAGAAATTTTTCTGTGAATTGAAAAATCCAGATTAAAATGAATTATTTTTTTGTTATTTTTCAATTCACAGAAAAATATTTCTATCAATATTCAATTGAGAATGTTTCCCTTTTCAACATGAATACCCCACAAGAGGTTATCTTGACGATGGAAGATAGTGACTAAAGTTTATCTTTCAGTCGCAGATGATTCCACATCTGATTTTATGAACATCCTGTTTATATTTTCAACAAATCAATCAATTGTATCGTTTTCTTATCATATTATACTACTATGCCGAATTTCATTGAATTCTGAACAGTTATTCTAATTCCGTTGAAACAGTTCTGAAGCCGACAACATAACCTTAATCCAAAAAGTCACTTGCAACATCACCAACTTTGGGTGGTATCAGTGTCTACTTTGATGGAGGGAAAGTGGTTTGGCTGAGCCCTCAGACGCGTTACATTAGCTTTGGTGACATAAACGGCGCATTTCAAAGAAAAAAGGTTTTCCTTAATTGTTAATATATATATATATATATATATAAACTTGAGTTTTGGAAAAAAACGGATATTTTCCTTGAGGTTGCAGTCAATAAAGAAGAACTCAACAATTTAACCAAAAGTTCTTCTTCAAACGGGAGCTCAAGGAAAATATTATTTATTAGTTTTTTTTCGAGAACTCGCGTTTTTATAGTCAAGAGACTATTATTCACAATATATATATATATATATATATATATATATATATATATATATATATATATATATATATATATATATATAGGTATGAATCATTAGTGACTGTGAATTATCGAAGGAAATTATTTTTATTTGGGAAGCAGTCAGGTATGTTAGATTTAATGAATATTCTTCGTTTTTTCAGTCGAGCTTTCGATAATGTTTATTACCTTTATCAATATGTGTGATTAATATCAGAATAGTATTATTAACAAATATTCTTACTAACATGAAAATATAAAGAATTAGTTACAAAGAGTGGCATAAGAAGTTTCTTTCATGAAGGAAAAAATGTTGGCCAGTGTCAATTGACTTTTCACAAAATATCAAAATATATATTCAGATGGAAATTGTTTATTAACGGAGATTATTATATGAATGCAGTTCATTTTGGTTGTGAAAAATATAAGTCTAAATAGAGCTCAGATCATCAATATCTGTTTGTCTGTTAATTATGTTATTTTCATTTTAGTTGATATGTACTATTTCTAAAAAAAGTCTTTTAGATGAGACATTTTCAAAATCTAAAATTTCCCAATTATTGTAATTGATACGATGATCCTCGTCAATGGAATGACTGGATAGCGCACAAGATCTTATAAACCTCCTACAATCACTTTTGTACCCTGTGATTCTATCTTTAAATAATTGTTTTGTTTGACCAATGTAAACTTTATGACAATCAATACATGGTATCTTATAAACAATTAACACCAATTCCAAAGGAATTCCAATCAAATCTAACAGCAAATACTTCCCACATATATATATATATATATATATATATATATATATATATATATATATATATTTCCTTTTTGCAAAAAGGAAAAGCCCAGGTGAAGATATGATAACAGACGAAGTTAGACTTCCATTAGAAGTATTAGAAAAGAAGAAACCCTGGAGGATGCCCAGTTTGGATTTAGATCTTATAAAGGAATTGGTGATGCAATTTCCCCAGTAATACATATCGGAGAAAAAATCCTTAAAAATCAAGAATTGTTCATCTTTGTTCTAACGATCTAGAAAATGCATTTAATAAAACTTTTTAACAAAAAATTAAACCGACAAAGAAAGAAAACTAACGGAATCCCTATACAAACTTTCACTCCCCATTTTTAGGGATTGCATTTCTAAAAACTCTGAAATAAATATTTTTTCTATTTGTAACAAAGACTTCAAATGCCAATGTATTACCCCAACTTGGAAACTAACGGAATTCCTAAACAAACTCCCATACTCAATTTAACCCCCATCTTACCCCTATGGGTTGAAATTCCAAAAACACCGAAACTCGTATTTTTATTCGCAAAAAAGACCCCTAGATACCAATTTTCATGACCCTATATTTAATACTAACTATACAGACTTTCAATCCCCATTTTAGCATTTCAGGGTATAATTTTTAAAAACACTTTCATTTTCACCCCTCTTCTCACCCACCTTTTCACCCCTTCAAGGATGGAATATGAAAAAATTATGCTGTCAAAATTTTAGTTCTTAGGTCCAGCGGTTTGGTCTGGGTGTCGATCGTATATCAGTCAATCAGTGAGTCAAGTAGTCAGGACATGTAATTATACAGTATCGAAAAGTATTTATCTTGGGTATGGTGGTTTCATGAGAGCGTAAAAAATAGCTTGGCTATATGTTGAGAGAGCATTGCAATTTCTCCTCGACTCGCTCGAGGAAGGGATATCGACGTCACGACACAGAGATAGGAGAGTGAGGGCGGTCAGCTCAGGACGTCAGTATCATACCAGAAGCAGTCGGGAGAATGTGTACGCTGCAATGAAGAATAATTATTGACGATAATTTCACATCAGATAATTCTAACAAATTAAACTGAATCATTGATTCAGTTTAATCTGTCGGACGACAGCTAGATCAAAATATCTTTTTTGCCGTGGTGGCCGCGAAAACAAAAGAAAATTCTTAAACATTAACAAAAGCAAACGATATTTCTGTAAGACAATAAAAACAAAAAACTTATTTCTAACAGAAAAACGATTATTTCTTGAATGGAGAGAAAAAAAATATTTACGAGAAAAGACAAACCAAATTTAATATTTTGTGTACGGAATCATTTCATTAAATGTCATAGCAAACCACCATTTTGGGCCAAACAATAGCCGAATCTATTCTTCAATTCTGTTCTGGTAGCCGCAAGGGTAACTGGTGTTACTTGAGCACACAACTGAATAATTTTTGCCCTCAGTTCATCTAAATTGGTGGCACGTTCGAACTCATGCCGATAAACCTCCGATTTTAGCGTGCCCCAGACATAAAAATCGAGAGGTGCTACATCTGGTGATCGAGGTGGCCAGTTGATTGTACCTCCGTACAAATAAACCGATCGGGAAATAATTGATTCAAAAATGTAGCCACCGTGCCTGCATTGTGGGCAGGAAAACCATCTTGTTGAAACCACACGTCGTTAAAGTAAATCGGATGAGCGCGAACTGCAGGAATAATTTGATTTTGCCGAAGTTGCAAATATTTTGCTGCATTTAAATTTCCTTCAATAAAAAATGGGCCTATGACGTGATCGCCTAAAAGTCCCGTCCACACATTTAATTTGCTTGGGTACTGTGTCCTCACAGCAATACTCAAATGTTTATTTCTACGAGACCAATAACGTACTACGGATCGGTTGCGTTTTCGATGAATTGAGAAGGACGATTCATCAGTAAATAACATCTTTTTTAGAAAGTAATAATTTACACGAAATGTCCGATTGCATTTTTCGACCATCGTTTCACAAAACTCCATACGTCCGAAATGGTCTCCAGGCAGAAGTTCTTGTGTGGTCTTGACTTTGAAACAATTATTACCGTTTCTCTTCAGAATATTCCTTACAGTTCTTTCATTCAAATTCACTTAGTCGGCGATCTGTCTACTCGAACAAGGTGTGGTTTCTGCCAATGCACACATTTGTGTTTCTCTTATTTTCCGTTCCTCGGGTATTTGTCTAGGATGCGGTGGTGGATTTGTGGGACAACATTTTTTGCAATGTGCTGCCACGCACCCAAAATTCTGAAATTTATTAATAATTGAAAGGACAGTCGCTTCCGTAGGTACAGGTCTATCTGCAAAAGCCACTATGAATAGATTTCTAGTATCTTGTACAGAATTACCCCCAAAGTACCACTTAACGATCTGTACTTTCTCTGCGGTTGTGTTAATAGGCGGCATGTTTCAAAAGGTAATAATGTCACGGTCTTTTGTTTTCTCAACCACGGCTCGGCAAGAATGAGTCGAGTCGCTGTGCGCTGTGTCGCATTGCCACGTGGTCAGTTAATGCGCCGGTGGGGTAACAGGAGGGGCGCACAGCAGTGCGTCTCTCTTGTTTATGTGGTATTATCATATCATTGTGTTCCTTGTTGCTCGTGTAGATTTCTGTCTATACCCCAGATAAATTGTTTCCGATACTGTATATGTACATATCACCTTAAACACGAGGTAGCTGCTGTGAACCGTAGTGTCATCAGAACTACATATATGTGCCAAGTTTCAACAGAATCGATTCACAGGTGTAAAATAACATAATCCATATTTTTCTACCCTTAGGGGTGTAATTTTTTTTATTCAAATTGGTCCTACTTCGAGGCATACCCTATACAATAAAAAAATAATAATCTGAATTGGATAACCCAGTACAAAGTTGCCATTTTCCTACCGATAGGAGTGGATTTTTGTTTCAAATCCAAATGGGGCCAACTTCCCCTTTTTTTTCGTCGGTTAAAAATTAAGAGATTATGAGTTCTGTAGTATTCGGAGATAAATTCCTGAAACACTCATAAATAGAATTTGAATCCCTTTCAGAACAACATCCAACTATATAATTCATCGAATAAATTCAAGACAACTATGGGAGTTGGACAGGGGGGTTCGATCCTATACAGTAGAATGAGATGGAACAGTTGAAGAAGCCAAGTAAAAAACCCAACCTTACAAGATTGTTTACTGGAATATGATAAAAGTTTCATTGGCGGAATTGTGTGGTTTTAATAGCACACGAGAAACGATAAACAAAATCCAAACAAGTATAAAAATGCGCTAAGGAAAATAAATATGAATAAAAGTATAGAAAAGACAAAAATTACGCCTAAATGTTTTTTGTGGTTATCTTGGGATTCGGACAGTTATTTTATTCTCGATCATCAACTGACTTTGTATTTGTCAATTTTCTATTTCAAAATCATATTTCTAACTTATGGACTTTTTAGAAAAATTATGCGGGAACATATTTTGGTATACGCATCAATTTGTTGGGTCACAATATAAAATTTGCCTTTCTACTGTTTTATGGATTTTTTGAATCATTTTAAATTCCTTCTAAATACCCAGAAAAATATGTCAATAATTAGTTTTATTGTCAATTAATGCCAAGTTTGATTCATAATCCAAGATTTTTGTAATAATATTTTTTATGGTCACGCAGTCTCGTTTACGACACCATTAATAATTACAAACAGAAAAAAGGTTGCCTGCCTTTAAACGGGATTTTTTTTTGTAGTTTCAATTCGTCTGATTGTTTATGGCCGGTAGCTTCCATAGTTTTCACCTTATGAATACACATGCTGTCTCATCAAGACGGAATTAAAATCCAATTCCGATTATTATAATCCAGTGCCACACACGATGTCGGCTCTATCGTCCTGTTATCGAGCGGTAGTGCCAGATTTACTTAAAATCCATTATGACCAGTAATAAATAAACATCAGCCCTTTGAATTTGTCCGACTGCATGCCATTCAAAAAAATTTAATCATGGAAATTTCAAAATCAACAGAATCTGGAGACTTTTCGAAAGTATATTCTGTAAAAAGGGTGGAATGGTAATTCGATGCGAGTGAGAAATCATCGAATTTTCATTCTCCAACCGACTAGGAGACTATACTTACCCAAGTCATGCGATGAAAATATTAAAACAAAAATCTGATTAAAATAGATATGTATTTATATGGTTTTTATACAATTGAGGAAATTGAACTCTGTTGCATTAAAATTTTCTACAAACAGTTATATAACCATGATCTGATGACATGGTTAGTGAAGTATCAGCGCTGGTCGTCAAGGATACTGAGTTCATATGATTTTGTTAATAATTATCTATATGGGGTGATTTACTCGAATATGCGAAATATTAGCCAATGTATCATCGCCACCGTTATCAGTGAACAAAAAAATATGAAAGATATTGCCACAAATATAACCTTCTTTTCTCGAAGAAATGCACGGCCTATGGTTCCAACTAATATGATGTAACGTGACGAACTCGATCAAATCACGAATTTCTTTTCTTTTATCAGAGTGGGAATTGACTGCAAATCTGGCGAAGTTAGAAGTGACACTTCAAGAAATTAATTCACCTATCATTTGTTATAATCATATCCGGCAACGTAGTGGAGATAACACTGATATATTAAGAGGTATCAATTCACGAAATCAATTTTAATAGAGTTACAAAACTGGGTTCGTGTTCTTCTTAAAACAATACTCGAATAACTCCTGTTCGCCTATTACATTTTGAAAAAACAACTCAATAATGCACTCTGACGATAAAATACACAGTTTATAACTGAAACGTATCGCGCACCATAGTCCACCTTGAACTCGCTAAAGCCGGCGTCTCATGGCGCAAGACTTGACGAACTTGGCTTGGGGGATTGTGCACAGGAGTGAGGTTTGTGAAATCTCGAGCCTGATTTGTCTCACCACGTGTATTATTTCTCCGACTCGTCGTCTATCAGTGGCTAGAAGTTGGTACACGAGCCTAGGATGGGATACATTGTCCAGTGCAGTAGCTATAGATAGCGCCGATGAGAGGATAGCATGTGCAGCAGCGTATTTGTATATAGATATTTTTTCTTTCTCATATAAATCTGAAAATTCACTATTTGCTTCTGAATTCAATTCGATGTTGATACACACTAATAGGAACAACACTCAGCTATGCTTGCCACCATTACACGAAGTGACGAGGTTCAGTCGTAGCCCGAACGTGGACACCCTGCCGTGACGTCAATAATCGCAATCGTCGATGGCCTGGGAATATCAGCATTTCATGGAATGAGCACTGAGCTTAGCTTGTCGAATCTGATCCTACACGAGTGACGTTCACGCGCAGATCACAATCCTAAGATGAACGCAGTCTGGCCGTAGCGATGGCTAATTGACGTACTTTTCGATGGATACTATAATCTCATGACCACAACCGAATTCGTCAAAATGATAATCGCATTAGAGTCCAGAATAAAACAACTCTTATCACAGAGTGCCTATAGAAAAAAGTTATTACAAAGCTTCATTATGATTTTTCACTCGAAGTAAATTAGTATAATACATTTTTTTCAAATAAGTATCAAAGTAAAATTAGATAGCAGACTTAATTCCGTAGAAATAAAAGATGAAATGACGCTCAGCTCACAATATTTTAAATAAACATAAATAAACGAAAATATCTGTTTAATCGCATGCTATACGAAATAGAAATGTTACCACAAAAAGAGATAACGTGAGAATCAACATATCAGCTCCGAGATTGACGACTTGTTACCTCTCGAATTCAGATATATGCATTTCAATACAAACAAGCAGAATGTTAAAGTCTGGCTACATAACACATCTGTAATGGCAAATACCTTTTCATCCTTCGATCCTGTTCAATACCCTATAATATTAAAATTCTAGATGGAGAAAACCAACTTTCTCAATTGATCGATATGGTTAAAGTGTCACTTACCTTAATCTTTCTACCTCAATATTTCATCTTGCATCTTCCGTCTCCCAAATATGTTTTTCAACATTTCGTCCCATGCCTTAGTTCATGTTTTTATTATATATTTTTATGTTAATTTTCTTATGTAAATCATATTTATTGTAATTTTAGTATATAATTTTATTTGTACTAAACACACATATCAATCAATATTTTTTTTATGTAAATCACATTAATTGTAATTTCAGTATATAATTTTAGTTGTACTAATCTCGCATATCAATAGCCTTGTATTTGATGGTTTTATGAATCATTCCAAAGTGTCTCTGATCAGTCTATTCATAATCAAGAATACAATTCTTTTAGAATAACTGCTAGGGATCACTTATGAGACTAGTTAATAGACCAATTTATCATAAATGTAAACATTTTTATTATTTTGTTTTATAAACTAAAAAAATCTTCAACAAGTACTAAGTACTTGAGAAATTCTCATTTATTGTGTTGCCTCGCTAAATACTGTTTTAACATTTTATTTATTTATGCAATAAATATTATTATTATATTATAACAAGTATATATTTGAACTTTTTTCTCCTCACTGTAAACCAATTTGATTATTCCATTGAAGAAGTCAATAAACAAACATAATATTGTTGTTAAGTTATTCGTCGTTTAATAATTCAAAACCGGTATGAGATAGGGGTAACATATGGTATATTTTTGAAATCAGAAAAAAAAAGACAATAATATACAGGGTATCCCAATAAAAGATAAATATTCCCTGAAATATGCACGCTACTGTACTTTTGATAGAATTTCATCAAAATCCAGTCAGAACCATAAAACTTTTACATTTAACTTTTCTTTCTATAACGATGATAAAGGGTGGGTAATTTAGAGTGATTAATCCGGTACAAAGCTTCATTGGGACTGCTTTAAGCAAATTGGAAATACATTTTAGAATGATTCTATGATTAAGGATTCATTCCCAACGAAAATAGGAACTGTAATATGAATATCGAGTAAAATATGCGTAGGAAAGGAAATTTGGTGCTCTTTCTATCCTCTGGATTGAATACTGATATTCCTGATATTCTTTTCCCGATTCACCTGGAATAGAAAAATTTAGGAAATATTCTGGTTTTCTTCACTTTTGGAAGACATTTCTCGCACTTTTTTCACCTGAAGGAACTGTTTTTCAAAACACTAGCGTTTTCGGAATTTATCTGATGAACTTCTTGGAACATCAGACATGGACATCCAAAAGTATTTTTTTAATGACAAAGAACACAGATTGTGAAAGGCTATCATTCCCAAAAAAGTGTCAAGAATTAATATACTGAAGTTAGATCAAAAAGGAAAACCACAATAGAAAGTTTATCTTCGAGTCGCACATGACTCCACATCTGATTTTATCTACACCCGTTTCATATTTTCCAACAAATAAAGTTAGATGGTTCAAGTATTGAAGACCATGAATTTTTTTAGTTATTATTTCCACCCATAATCTCAATATCCTGGAATTGGAATGCCTTCGGGTTCTATTCCCAATAATACTTATTTCATGATCTGTATCGTATGGAGAGTCTCGGAGTGATACTAATCGAAGACAATCAATTTTTAATAAGCTTTTATTCAACTTGCTTCGTTCGTATGTCATTCTTTCCGGTAAAAAATTGGTAATCCATTTTTGGAGCACTTGCCGACATCCGATTGAAGTTTGGCAGGTGTTCATAATTCCGGTGACAATACATTATGAAATATTTGTTAGATAATAAAACAAAATGGCGGCTCCAAGATGGCTGACGAGTTTTGTGATTATGGTACGAGGGGATTTTTCGGGGACGGAGATTGTGAGTTTTTTTGTCAAAATTCGAAAATTCAAGATGGCGGCTCCAAGATGGCGGAGCAGTTTTGTGATTATGGTACGATTCGATTCAAAATTGGTATGTGGGGGTTTCCAGGGTCGAAGATTATTAATTTTTCTTCAGAATTCGTTCAATCAAAATGACGGCTCCAAGATGATCTGTGTGTTTATGGTCCGATTCTATTCAAAATTGGTATGTGGGGGTTTTCGGGGTCGAACATTATGAATTTAGTCTAGAAGATTATCGATTTTCAGTTAAAATTCATATATTGAAGATGGCAACTCCAAGATGGCGGATGAGTTAATGTTTGGATGTTCTCTTCATTGAAGGACTAGATAGCTCAGAACAGGAAAAAGGCCTCATAATAACGATGCTTTGACAGAAATGCATAGATTGAGGCGTACTCAAGTACTAAAAAGCACAAAATAAAATAGTTAATGAAAAACCTTTTTAAAAATTCACTAAAAAGTAAAAAAAAATTGCTTTGGATGTGTGACGTAGGTTATTCTGTGAGTTATAGATTCAAAAGCTTGTCGCTTTTGTATTCGAACTGAAAACTTTGCGCATCAAACTTTTGAATCTAATATAACTCACGAAATAACATACGTCACACATCCAAAGCAATTATTCTTTATTTTTTCACTTTTCAGTGTATTTGGATAAAAGCATGTCTTTAAAAAGGTTTTTTATTAATTATTTTATTTTATTTCCAAGTGAACTTCTCCTCAACCCCGATGTTGGATCAATTTCGAAGTATTAATCTAGTATTCTAAATAATTCCAGTAAAAAATTATTGAAGTTCCTAACGAACTGTATACTGATTCATATTCTGTTTTCATCTACACCATGGGTATCTTTTTCAATGACTTAACAGAATGTTTCACTACGTACCCTAGGCATATGTCACTAACACATGGACCTTTAAGTGGATACCAAGATCCCAAACTAATTGGGACATTCGTGTTAAATGTAATATTGGTGTAGGCTTTTGCCAATTAGAAACTGGCTAGTATGTATCTTGTAGAAAGCATCTATTTGTCACTGTATAACACGATATACACAAAAATATTCTAATGTCTGGTTACTGAAAACACATGCTTTTCTCTTCTTGGATCCTACAATGATTATATTATAGGTGGGGAACTGAATCGAGAAATGCACATCGAAATTTCTCCATCAATTTCTAGATTCAGTGTCGCACAAGTAACCGCTGTGTCAATGAGTTTTAGTTGGCACACACACATTGGATAATCCAATACTTCCAATTCACACGTGAAGCAAATATATATTTTCCAGAAGTAGAAAACACACACACATTATATATATATATATTTATATATATATATATATATATATATATATATATATATATAGGGAAATGATTTTTATTCGGGAAGCAGTCAGTTATGTTCAATTCAATGAATATTCTTCGTTTTTTCAGTCAAGCTTTCGATAATGTTTATTGTTTCATCAAGACATCTCTACAATATGTGTGATTGATATCAGAATGATATTATTTCAAAAATTACTTTCAAACATGAAAATATCAAAAATTCGTTTCAAAGAGTGGCATTCCTTTTATGAAAAAAAATTGACGGTGTCAATTGACTTTTTACAAAATGTCACCAAATATATATTCAGATGGAATAATTCAAACAGGATTATTATTTGAATTCAGGTCATTTTGTTTGTAAAAAATATTGGTGTAAAAAGAACTCAGATCATCAATATCTATTTTTTTATTAACAATGTTATGTTTATTTTTGTTAATATATACCATTTCTACAAAAAGTCTTTCAAATAAAACACTTACAAAATCTAAAATTTCTACATTATTATAATTTATACGATGATCATCATCAATATAATGACTGGATAGAGCACAAGATCTTATAAACCTCCTACAATCACTCTTGTGGCCTATGATTCTATCTTTAAATACTTGTTTTGTTTGACTTTATCACAATCTATACATGGTATTTTATAAACAATATATGATTGAAATTCCTTTGGAATTGGTGTTTTCAATTCAGTATGGAGATTGGAAGTTGTTGTTGGGTTAGTTTCTTCATTTGAATGAACTAAAAAATCTCATATCCAAATTGTTTTTTGTAGTTTTTGCTGTTTTTATATTTTTGTTATTATGAAATTTAATCAACTTTGGAGTTAGACGTTGAATATGAGGTAAACTTTTATAAGTTATTCTATTTATGTTGATGGTGAATTTAGAATTGGAGGAATGTTATACGATGAAGTACTAAAAAGTATATTAATTTTATTGACTAAAGAATTTGGGTATGAGTTTTCGAGAAGTATGATTTTCAGTTCATTGAAATGAAAAAACTGACATAAAAATAATTTCCAAGCTCCATACTAAATTCCGAAGGAATTCCAATCGAATATTGTTTATAAAATACCATGTGTTGATTGTGATAAAGTTTACATAGGTCAAACAAAGCAATTATTCAAAGATAGAATTATAGGCCACAAGAGTGATTGTAGGAAGTTTATAAGATCTTGTGCTCTATCCAGTAATTCTATTGATGGGGATGATCGTATAGATTACAATAATTCAGAAATTTTTGATTATGAAAGTGTCTCGTCCAAAAGCCTTCTTTTAGAAATGGTACATATAAACAAAAATTAAGATAACATCATTTATAAAAAAACAGATTTTGATGATCTGAGTTCTATTTACACTTATATTTTTTACAAACAAAATGAACTGAACTGAATTCAAATAATAATACTCTTTGAATTTTTCTATCTGTATATATTTTTTTTTACATTTTGTGAAAAGTCAATCGACACTGTCTATCCTTTTTCCTTCATAAAATAAATTTTGAATAGACGAGGCTCATACATAATTACAGTGAACCAAAAACACTTCACTACGATTTTCACAAAAAATTGGTTTATAAAACCCAGGACACGTGTTTCGCTATACTATAGAAGTGGAGATAAACTGAATCACAATCACTGGAGCTTAATATAAATAATAAGAGTGGGAAGTCAGTTGGATATTCGGTAATTACGTGATCATTGGACGAAATATTATTCAATTTATAGTAAACAGATTTAAAAGGGGCGATTCGCTCAAATTAATCCGGTCATTTAATAAGTATTGTGAATTCTTGTCTTTGTTAAAATCTAAGCTTTCCAGGAGATTGAGTTTTTGCCCTTTTTTTTCTATATGCAAAAGTTCAGTAGTTAGCAAAGCAATGTTTTTCAGTCAGGAGATGGTTAGCGGAAGTTGAATTAGATTTGCCTTAATAAAACTGTTTCTGTTGCTTGAAAGTTTTACCTGTTTATCCTATGTAAAAACTTGGACAAGTAACACAAGATGGTTTATATACTCCAGATTTGTCTGACTTTTCAATTCGATCTTTGTTGTTTTCAATTTGTTCTGTAATCAATATTAATATCTTTATATCTCAAATAATTATAAATTTTCTCAGAAGGTGTGCCAAAATAAGTAATAACCCTGAAATTTGACTTTGTATTTGAATCGGTTGGATAATCTTCCTGAATTGCTTTTTCGTAGAGTTTTTTCGGTAGAATGCTGTCATCTTAACTTGATTTATATCCGTTATTGGCTGCAATTTGTTTAATTATATTTAATTCTTTATTGAAATTATCTTCTGACAGGAACAGACACTATAGTCTGTGGATCTATTATATGCGGCTACTTTGTGTTGGTGAGGTTGAGTGGAAGTACTATGTATTGTAATATATGTAATCGAAGGTTTGTAGCAAATTGAAAAATCGTGTTTATTGTTTATTTTCGTTATGCTCAAATCCAAGAAGTTTATCGAATCATTCATTTCAATTTCTTTTGTAAATTTGATTGAGCGATGAATGCCATTAATGAAGTCAAAAAATGTATTTAATTGTCTATCAGTTCCTACAAAGCAACATAAGATGTCGTCTACATATCTATACCAGTATAAGAATTTTTTTATCAATGGATTGTTATGAATTTTTCTTTTGGGATTTTCCATGCAAATTCGAAACTGACTACCTGCTCCTATTATCTCCACTTAAAAAGCGTTCCAATTCCCTAGAAAGTTATAACACAATTGGAATCCAGCTGATAAAGGGAATGCCACAGTAATTATGAAAACAGAAAAGAATCAAAATAAAATATTGGCGCTATCAATGATTCAACTGAATAAGGCAAAATGAAAAATTCCACATGAGAAATAGGAAGGAAGGTTGAAAAAGTGTTAGAGCATGTCCGTTTCGAGTGGCGATAATTAGGGAGGTAAATTAGATATAATTTTTTTTTTTCGCAGCAAGTTTTTCGTAATTTTCCGAGTTCAGGATCGGAAAGCGACAATTATCACGGCGACATGAACTCGGAAAATTGCGAAAAAATGGTTGCGAGAAAAATGAATACCTAATTAACCTCCCTAATTTGCACCATTCAGATATTTGTTTCTGAGCTCTATCAACAACAAAAATGTGGGCACCGGCGCGGCGGGAGCCAAATTCAAATTCAAAATATTTATATAACTGTCAATATTACACTAAACTAATCCTACTATTTACAACGTTAACATATTAAAAATATATTTGATTCTTCCTATCATGGAATAGGGTTAAGGCATCCAGCTCGCTTGTAATAGAATGGGAAACGAAGGGGATCTCTCTGCTTGGTGTTGGGCAGGTTATTTTGATAAATACAGGGATTTGTTTTTCAAATGGGAATGGGGAATCGTCTCCTTCTGTGATTATACGATTGTTTTCAAATTACGTTTATTATAAATTGGATTATTTTTAAACGATCTGAGATTTGTATGATTCAATATATATACTGAAAAAATAGTTATTCCAAAAAAGTCATTCAGGGATGCATTTTATGTTTGGATTGGAAATATAGAAATAAAATATAAAAAAAGTTAAAAGTATTCAGGTGGCAGCCGGGATTCAACCGCAGGGCGGCTGGTCAGGTTGACGAAGGTCCTATCGATATCTAAGCCAAGCATCACCGGGCGCGTTTAGAACTTGGATAGGTGACCACCTGCCAAGGAAGGTGAGCGTTAAAAAAATCCCCGAATAACTGCAGCGTAGCAGCACATTCACAGCTGCAGGTGTCATATCAATGAGCACTAGATAGGACGTTGAGATGGATGTCCCGAGTTCATGTATGTTGACCTCTGAAATATCCGGTTGGGGAAAGAAAGTGTGCTCACCGGCGTACAGTGATCTGGCTTGGCCAAAAAACGGCCAAAAGTGGTCAAATCCGACATTATCATATCATCCTCGAGAGATGCTAAGTAAATCTTCAAATGACCTCAAGGATACGCCGCATCGAAAGTTAGTTCCTGAGTTTATTGTTCTAAAAGTTACAGGAGGTTGAATTTACATCATTATAAAAAAATAGAAACAGTTGATTTGCTATAACGTTTTTGGAAGCAACCCAAAACATCAGCGTTTATGGTAAAGACTGTGCTTTTACTCAGTGTAGAAACAATATTAAGGCCATCTTGATCTTTTCACAAAAAAATCTTAAACAAGCTTATTTTAAGAGAAGTTCTGAAAACAATATACAAGTTTCATAGGCTAGATCTTTCAGGGATTTTTTTCTTGTGTGTTCATTTCAGTGAAAAACTTTCTGAGTGAAAGTTGTGGAGCTCTTCAAGCTCTATCAGAAGATCTATTATAGTTTGATGATATTGTTATGAAAATGAGCGATTGAGATTTCTTTTAATCTTTCAACAGCCGCCATTTTGGAACTACCTGACTGATTTGATCTATCTTCGAAATTGTTTGAAATATATATATATATATATATATATATATATATATATTAAATTTAGAGTTAATTAGCTTTCCATGCACAAAATTTTTTTCAAAATCCGATTATTGGTTTAGAAAATATATTATTTAATAAAAAAAGCATGTATTTATCCTCAAAATATGTAATATCTTTGTATCATTCGCACGTTTTCTCCGGTGTGAATATGAAAAAGAATTATATGTTGAGTTAATCTGAGTCAATACCTATCGAAATCAACTTTCCTTTTATTTCTTTATTAACCAAAAAACGACTTTTGGCCGTTTTTCAGCCAAGTCAGATCACTGTGTGGAGTCGGTGATCAGCCTAGGTAGCATAAGTAGGCCGCCGTTAAATTAAAAAAAAAACAAAAATAAGTTTACATTATGAAAAATCTAACACCATATTACACCTAGTTCAATTAGACCAATTTTTATTTCGGTTCCCTCACCTAGTCAAAATATAGAAAACATCTCTTGGAAATGAATCGAAGAAAGTTTTATCTAAAACAAATCTCATTTCCTCGAAAAATTACAAATTACAAATCTTAATCCAGTTGACATTCTGATATTATTACGAATCTGGAGTTTCTGGCTGTTTAAATACTGAACTTTATATTGTGTGTTTATTTACACTCCACGATAAAACACAATAATGCACTCCGAAAATTAAATGAATCAATCACAATTTACTACCAAACTATTTTGTACGACACAGAATATGAATCACTTTTCCTGTACTTTCATTAAAACTCTACGGTCCGACCTTTCACTTTCCGGAACAAGAACAAATACTGCCCTCGCTGCGCCCAGGAAAGTCTCGTCGACTGCTTCTAGATCCCTGAAGAACACTCGATCGTTCTGTTGGAGAGCCTCGCGGCGTTGAACAGTCAGCCACGCAACATTCCTGGAATTTCGCGGGGACTAGACACAAACAATATGCATTAGCGTACTGTATTAGTTTTTCGTATAAAATTGTTTTAATATGTTAGCATATTCACGAATGAATGTTCCAGTAAAAAAAATGAAATCCAATCAATGAATCCAATCTAAATGTTAATGATGTTTTAAAAAAATTTATAAAAAAATACAGGATTTTCAGTGTAATCAAATTTGACGACAAAACTATAGCCATGATTTTGCATAAGTGATCTCATCCAGACACACTTTCCTGGGTTCAAGGTTGTTGAAGGCGAACTGCAAAGTGCTCAGCTGGAAGGGATTGTCACTCACTCCAACAGATCCAGCAGGAGCCTATCGAGGAAAATCTTCACCACCCAAAAGATCAAATAGGCCATTGAAAGTTTCAAACCTTTTCAATCGACCGGAAAGGACGGAATCTTTCCCGCCTCATAACAAAGGGCCTTGAGATAATGGAGCCCTTCTTGAAGAGGCCAGATTCATTTTCGGTCCATACAGAAAGCCTGGGAGGAAGCTGCAGTGGTGTTCATATAAAAGATGTCCAGCAGACGAACCATCAGTCTCACCTCCATTCTCCTGAAAACAATGGAGAAAATTATAGACTGTTATATAAGAAGTGAAATCTCCTTGGACAGACCGCTTCACAAAAAACAGTTCGCCTATCAAGCAGGCAAATCAACGATTAATGCTCTACTATGCTTAATTTGAAACATTGAAAAGACATGCTTGGCCAAAGATACGGCTCTATGTTTATTCATAGATATAAAGGGTGTTTTCGATAACACCTTACTGATCAGATGGATACATGCAATGCTGAAGAGGATTCATTATAGCTGCTATCGGAGAGAAAACGGTCAGAATGACAGCGGAAAAAAAATGTCATCAAGGCGGTGTTCTATCGCTTTTGCTGTGGTCACTGACTGAATAATCTGATATTGAAGCTACATGAATCTGGAACTGAGACTTAATGTTACGCCGATGACCTGGTCGTCACCATTATGGTCAAACATGGATAATATCCAATCGCTTGCAGTCAGCCCTTAATATAATGTAAATCATAGCAAAACCGTGCTGGTTCCATTCACAAAGAGGCGAATCTACGAACTGAAAGACTCAATCCTGAATGGAACTCAGCTAACTTTTTCCAAGCAAGTCAAATACCTGGGCATTATAGTCGACCAAAGACTAACATGGAATGAAATTCTTACCAAGTGTACACCGGCAACTTGGACGAGCCGCAGAGATTTTGGCAAGACATGGGGTTTGAAGCCGAAAATGATATACTGGTTATATCAAACGATCATCAAACTCATGATCACCTATGCCTCATTAGTATAGTGTCCAAAAACTCAACAGTACTCGGCAAAAATCAAGCTGCGGTCAGCCTGTTAGGAATCACAGGAGCAATATTCACGTGCCCCACTGCAGCTTTGGAGGTAATGCTGAAACTTCCGCCACTGCACTTGTGTGTAAGAAGGCAATGAGTGCCTTCAGACTGCATCAGACTAACTGACTTGGGACTACAATTTCTCCCTAAGACAACTGGCAACGAACACTCAGGTTACGCTGTTGGTGCTAGGTCACAAGGGAATCAAAGGCAATGTGAAAGCGGACAACCTTGCCATAGAAGGGGCAAAACACTCAATTTTTTGGCGTAGAACCCCTCTGTGGTTTTTCCAAATTCCACATCAAGGAAGAGTTTCGGCGCTGGGAAGCTGACCAAATTAAAACTCACTGAAATAAGGTTCCAGGGCAAAGACAAGCCAAAAAAAATATAAACAGCTTCTCGAGTTGAACAAGAAAGACTTGAAACTGGTGACGGGATTGCTCACCGGACATTGTTCTCTGAGGTATCACCTCAAAAAAATGGATAGATCGGTCAGTGAACTGTGCCGCTACTACAAGAACTTTGCTGAAACTGCAAAACACCTGCTTTACGACTGCCAAGCGCTGTTTTGCGAAAGGCTTGAGTTTCTCAGACATCAGGAACTTAGCTCCCAGGAAACTGATACGCTTCACAAGAGGTCTCGGAATCCCGGTTTTGAATAGACGGAGGGTAATGTACAGAAGACCTTATAGGTAGAAGTACGGAGAGGCTGAAGAGCCATGTCGACCTACCCCATTCAATCTACAATGCAGACTGATTACAAACAGATTGCGTTCAAGAACATTTTGATCAGTTTGATTTGATAGAGAAACAATTATACTTCTTCATGGACAATGTCCTGTTCTTAAACTCCTTTATATAAAATGGTTGTGTTTACAGTGCACGAGTGCACGAGTTTTTGGAAAGTTGCAGGCGGATATAGCTCAAAGGAGTATGGATATTCCAGTGAAGATGAACTACGCTCCAGACATGTCTATTACAGTTCTTACATTTTCCTATCTAATGCATTGTTATACATAAAAATCTTAATTACTCGAAAGTTTATCCATTTCTCAGTACAAGCACATTGATTGGCGCATCTCCCCCGCCTACACTAAATGTTCAAATCTGAGGTACCGGTGTTTGTAAATAGTCGAATTCCAGAGCAATTTATATATTTAGCAGCAGATTAATCTCTTGTCGCGTTGCCTCAACCGAGTATTTTAATCATTCGGATCTTACATGTCACGTTAGTAAAAAATATTCCCGATGCCGGGTGACACCTTCTAAGTTATACGTAAAATATGGCTAAGGTATTTATACGACGTACACGTGTAATACCTGCTGTATTTGCCGGTTGTTTAATATTGTTTGAGGAGGAACACCGTCGGAGATTAGAGTATTTTTGAGGATGAGTCTACTACAAACAGATGTTTGAGATATCAGGGTGCATTATGTATGTAATACATTATTGAAAAGTTTCAGGTTGGTTTTGAAGTTGAAAGCAGTAATCGTGCTATTTTCATGTAGGTACATTAATATATTTACCAATAAAATGATATAAAATAGATATAAATAATAAAATGATATAAAATGGAGACAATATCAGTACAGCAGGTAAATACAGGTAACCAACAAAGGGATGAATCCCTGTGCGTGGGTATATAGATATCTTAACATACACATATATTACACATCCATGAGTATATACACCTATACAAATATATACTTACATTCATTCACACAAACGTTATACATATATAAAACAAATTTTAAAAAATTGAACATAATTTATGAACATAACTATAGGTATAAGCGGACCGAGGCAGCATATATCATATCAATATCAACTATCAGAAGGCTCAAATGTTATTATATTAATTTTTTTCATTAGTGAATCATAATTTATAGGTATTTTTCCTATCGATTAAGCTGTGAATTTCATAACATTCATAACAATATCAACAAGGAACAGATTCAAAGCAATATTTCGTAACTTCTGAGACGTTCGATTAAGTTAATTTGATATAATCGCAGCATGAAGAACTGTGAGAATAAAATTGCGCTTTGTTGATTATCAAACAGAAGAACAAACATACAGGGTGTCCGGAGATGAAACCGACAAAACTTATGGGGTTGTAGGGACTGCCAATATGATTGCAAAATGCCATATACAAATGTCCAAAACCGCTTCGTTACTGACATACAGAGTGATTTGTGAATTTAGACAAAAAATTCAATCCGCTATTATGAATACAGGGATTAGCCGATTTGGTTTGAATTTGGTACATGTATTGAACTGAAAAGCCTTAACAAGTCGCCCTTCGAACGAAACCAATATCAGGACCGGAATGTGATTTTTTTTCCATGTTAAGTTCTTGTCAGAATAATCATAAAAATCTGAGAATTCGAAATCTACGTAAAAAATCCCACAGGAACTTGTTAAAAAAAGTTTCTGGCACCATTTCAGTTATTCCGTAATAAATTATCATTTTCAATTTTTTCACTCAAGAAATTAATTGTCGGATAAAGTACCATGAAAAATGGGTTGATATAATGAATATTCACGAAACAAAGACATAAATATTGTTATTCTGTTCAATTAGTCAATAACCCAAAAAAACCAAAGAATAAGTTCGTATCAGTAGCTTACAATGTTTGTCTAAATACAGTAGGCTTTTGTCACGTGTCAAATCCTGAATTTCATTATAAAAAACTATTGTTGTCATTAGCGATAGTTTTGTTGGTGTTCATTCATTATTCTAGAGTTTTCAAGTTCAAACTTTATTTCTTCGAGTGTGTTTATGATGCCATTTCATTTCACTAATGAGGAATACGCAAATATTTCATTTGTGTATGGGCTTTCCGAAGGAAATGGCCAATCTGCAAGAAGGGAATTCAGACGCCGCTATTCTAATCGTCGCGTACAACGCATTCAACATTTGCTAAGGTATTTCAAAGTATTAGGAAAAAAGGAAAAATTCCATCAAATAGAGGACCAGAAGATGCTCGAAGAAATCATGTTCATCACGAAGAGCAAATACTGGACGCTATAAATGATAATCCTTCTAGTAGCGTAAGAAGAATAAGTAGGCAATTGGCTCTACCTCGTATGCGCGTATGAATAACATTAAAAGAAAACGGTTTGCATCCTTAACCCACACAAAAAGTGCAAAAGCTTGAAGAGGGTGATCATGAACGACGCATATCCTTTTCTGGATGGTGCTTAGCACATAGAAGGGCCATTAAAATAATGTTATTCACCGATGAGAGCCAATACTAGAAATGTGCATATTTGGGCGGACGAAAACACACATGCCATCGTTCAGAAAAACTGCCAATACAGATTTCATGTCAATGTATAGTGTGGAATCCTTAATAATCATTTGATTGGACCTCACGTACGTGACGGACGGTTAACTGATGTTTACCTACATTTTTTGGCCAATACTTTACCGGATCTATTGCAAGGTCTAAATACCCGTGGTATGTGGTTTCAGCATGATGGTGCTGGACCTAACTTTTCAATTCCAGTTAGAAACCATCTTAATGCCACTTCCCTAACAGATGGATCGCCCGTGGAGGTCCAGTAAATTGGCCACCGCGATCCCCTGATTTAACATTCCTAGACTACTATTTATGGGGTCATTTGAAATCAGAAGGGTATAATGAAGAAATTAGAGAACATTAGAGAAAATTACTGCTGCATGTAATAGTTTTAAGAGTAACCCTCAAATAATTCGAAATTTATTGTAATATTAGTAAAAGTTTTTTACGAATTGTTTTTCTGTTATGCTTATTACAAAAAATCATTGAGAGTTGTGTTTTATTTTCATAAATTCAAATTTATTAGTAAGCAAATATAATTTACAAAAAAATCAGTTCAGTCCTTTTTTAACAAGTTCCTATTTTTTGTAGTTTCAATCTGCGATCAGATTATTGATAATTGTTATACTAGGTCAGTTATTCTCACAAGAACTTGACATAAAAAAGACTCATTCTGGTCCTGATACGAATTTATTCTTCAGTTTTTTTTTGGGTTATGAGAGTATTTTATAAAATTTTACTAGGAACTAATCAAAGAGAATAACAATATTTATGTCTTGGTTTTGTAAATATTTATTATATTAACCCATTTTTTATGGTAATTTATCCGACAATTAATTTCTGTGCCAGAAACTCTTTCAACAAGTTCCTGTGGGATTTTTTCCGTAGATTTAGAATCTGAGCTCAGATTTTCGATACATTTTATATAGGGTGGGTTATTCTTACAAGAACTTAATATGGAAAAAAAAAATCCGGTCCTGATATTGGTTTCGTTCAGAGGGCTACTTGTCAAGACCTTTCAGTTTAATTCATTTACCAGATTTAAACCAAATCCCTGTATTTAATATGGCGGATTGAATTTTTTGTCGGAATTCCCAAATCTCTCTGTATGTCAGTAACGAAGCGGTTTCAGACATTTGTATAATGCATTTTGCAATCATATTGGCAGTCCCTATAACCCCATAAATTTTGTCGGTTTCACCTCCAGACACCCTGTATATTGGTGCAGAATCATTACATATGGAAAAGTTAGATCGGATGAGTATTTGTGGCTGTATTAATGATTGGTTTCTTTATTTTCTTGAGAAAGGTTATAGTAATACTTGATGATGTTTTCTCAAACGAATTCAATATTGATCTTGGAACCCCGCAAAGCAGTGTCCTTAGACCATTTATTTTCCTAATATTTATCAACGATTTGCCTCGTTATTTAACTGATGTGAAAGCTCTCATTTCCCGAGTTGCTGCCTAAGGGCCAATTAATAAAATTGAAAAGTAGTTTCGTTAACTTGGACAAGCACATGAAAAAAGGAACTCAATGTTCTCCCAGTAGAAAATTTATGATGAGTGCATTGTACACCTCACTGCCATGTTGAGCGTCAAAACTGTCGCTACTGGTCGAAAAGAATCCTCACTGGATGAGAGAATTACATAAACAAAAGCCTCAAAAGGTAAATCTTTTGGGAATGGATAATTGGATACCATGAAATTGATGGAAATTTAAATGGATTAATTAGTCAGCAGTGGCCCAAACAGTTTCGTACCAACTTTGCCAAACTCGCAAGTTCAACTCAATGTCCGGTTGTACCTCGATTTCGGTAAATCATTGGTTAGGGAGTATCGCTACTATGGCCAGCTCGATCACCTGATCTTACGTCATTAGACTTTCTATAGATATATGTGGAAAGTATACAAGCCTTATATGATGATCAGCGGTAGACCATTTTAATTTACGATCAAAATGTTGCCAAGATATTCGATTTGTTTTTTTTCTGTATTGCATTATCAAGAACGGAACGCTATTATTGAGTTTTTAGTAGCGAATTCAGTCTATCAGGTGATTTTTTTTTTGTGGTTTGCAGTTAATTTCAGAATATATTATTTTTGAATAAAGAATGAAAAGACCTTCCAAATGAGGTGTCACAAGCCAGTTCAAATTGAAACTGTCGGTTTTTCAACTGTCACTCGAAGGGGGTTGAATTTAGGATTGATATTCTTACTTTGTAGCGATGTCATTTCATAATCTAAAATTGAAGGGTCTTGAGATTCCTTAGAAATATTTACATCGACATTTTTTGTTTTTGTTTCATGAAGAATTCTCTAATTTCCTTCCATTCCGACATTTCCTAGATACATGAAGAGCGAATACGAACATAAACGAGAATAGTTCAAACGCTCCGGGGCGACAACTCCAATCTATACGGCCACAAAAGGATTCAAAGCAGCAAAGTTGGCGGCATTGTTGCTTCTTTGGTTTGTCATTATTTCATTGTTTTGGGCGTTCGGGATGGGTTTTGTTGGGACGTGTACGGCTTCGGGCGGCTTGCGTTGTTCGTTTCGGCGCTGTCGCAGGATATCGTGCCTAACGACTCCATTAAGGTACGCTAATTGGTCGGAAATTCCGCTTTTGGAAGAGCGTTTTCCTAATTAAAAATTAGCGTATATAGGTCGAAAGGTTAGCTTCGTCCTGTTCATATATTTCTTCACGATTTTTCCATTCAGAGATGTGATTATTAATATTTACCTCGTCAGATAAAATGAATCATTCTCAATTTCCGATTGGAAAGTATATTTTTGTTCTTGAAGGGAGTACTAAATGAAGGAATTTTGATTTTGATTTTTTTGGCGCAGTCGATATAATCCAGTAAATAGAGGGGGTGTTTAGTTTTATTTCTAGAACATCTCGATAATGTTCTGTGAGAAATATGGTGACAAATCTCACCTTTTCTTAATCCGGAGTTCGTCTGATCGATTTCGTCTGGTGCTGGAAACGGCTTTGGGAAGGAAAATGAGGAAAAAGGAAAACACCTCACACCGTATAAAAATTAAGATTGACAATACTGCCTAATGAATGTCACCGGAAAAAACTATAATTATCGATATATGAATAAATATATTGTAACGTAAATAAACTTAACTTGGTTAAACTAATTTATTTAACACTTAAATATACAACTTAATTTATATTACTAACTCCACTGTATAGCTCGATCGTATGGGCTCGTTCAGACTGTCCTGACTCCACTTGAGGGTCGCCTATTTATCTCCGATACAGCAATCTCGATGTTTCGAATTCTGGCATGTTCCAATTGTTTCCAATATTGACCGTTGTTTTCCGTGGCAGAGCGACTGGATGGTTCTCGAATATCTCCGGGGATGATCTCATCGCTGTCGACGGCAACGCGCGAGGCGACAGGTCCGGCCTAGGTTCGTTACATTGCCCCCTTCTTAAAGACATTTTGTCCCGAAATTTCATCCTTGGAGTGTGACGATATCTGCATGACTCCCCATATCTGCACCGTGAAGTTCGATGGAAGTAACACTCCACTGTCTTCATGATCGGTCGTGGAAGAGGGTTACAGCAAACCAAAATCTTGACGCCGCTGGATCTGAATATCGCCTCCAGCATACTTCTTAGGACTCTCCAGTCCAACCCATCAATACCACAGGACAATTTTGGAATTGCTAGATCCACCAGATTCTGGTCCACCATAGTATCTCTTAGTTTGGTGAGACTCTTCCAGACATCTTCATAGGACGGTTTATCTTGGGAATGCCTCTTGGTAACTTGGTAGTAGATGTTTCTCTGGCCTTTCTTCAACTGTAGCACCCCACCAACTTCTGGATTCTGCTCCCGCAGTGTTTGGAGTTGACCAAATTTCTTGGAGAACACTACGGCGATGCCCCTGGACATTCGAAGATCTTCTGCCACACAGTGCGCTAGTGCGTAGTCAGCAGGCACCTCGAAAAGGTCTCGTGACTCCTCTCTAGTAACCCCATGTAGAACTTTCTGCCCGTTTGAATACAAGGACATAAACTTCTCGAACGTCATATCATCCTCCGGTGGCTTGAGGGTGCGAACTTGGTCATGGTTTCCAGCGTAAGGGGCCAACCTGTTGAAATGGACGACCCTTGGTTTCCCTCGGGGTGGCTTATGGATTCGGTACACAAGGTCGTTTATTCTTTTCACGATTTTATACGGGCCTTCCCACGAGTTCCGCAACTTTGGTGATAGTCCACGACGACGTTTGGGGTTGTACAGCCAAACCAGGTCATCAACTTAAATCCTCCTGCGTCGGCCTTGATGTCATAGGTCTTCTTCATTTTATCGCTGGCACTCGGGATGTTCAACCGGACTCGTTCGTGGATGTCGTCCATTCTCTGCCGAAGTTTGCTGACGTAGTCCTCTCCCGCAGTGTCTTGTCCGGGCGGTATCCCAAACTTCAGGTCACAAGGCAGTCGCAGTTCTCGGCCCATTATAATACTAGCAGGAGTTTGACCGGTTGACTCGTGTACTGCGGATCGATAGGCCATCAGGAACAAATGAAGATACTGGTCCCAGTCTCTTTGATGGTCAGAGACAACCTTGGACAAGTGGCGGTTGATCGTCCTGTTCATCCGTTCCACCATTCCATCGGACTGCGGATGTAGGGCCGTGGTTCTTGTCTTGCGGATGTTCAGCAGTAGACATATTTCTTGGAAAAGGTTGGATTCGAAATTTCTGCCTTGATCCGAGTGCAGCTCCATTGGAATACCGAATCGACATATCCACTCTTTCACCAAGACGTCGGCGACGGTGATGGCTTCCTGGTTGGGCAGGGCATAGGCTTCCGCCCACTTACTGAAGTAGTCCATTGCCACAAGGATGTATTTATTCCCGTGGTCGGATACGGGAAACGGGCCGGCGATGTCAATGGCGATTCTCTCGAACGGGCTGCCTACGTTGTACTGACGCATCGGGGCCTTGGGTCGTATTCGAGGTCCATTGCTAGCAGCGCATACAGCGCACTTCCTGCACCAGTCCTGGACATCAGCTTGACAAATGGCCCAGTAAAACCGTTGCCTCACTTTCTGCAGGGTCTTCGTCACTCCCAGATGTCCTCCGGCGACTCCATCATGGATTTCCCGCAGCACTTCCTCTCTTCTGTTCCTGGGAACAATTATTTGGCGTCTGTCTTCCCCACCGAAATCGGCCTCCAACACACGTTTCAGGATCCCATTGTCCAGAATAAGAGAGTTCCATTGTGCCCAATAGGAATTAACAGCCGGCGAGTAACCTGCGACTTCCTGCCATGATGGTCTTCGATTGCCCTTCTTCCAGCTGACGACTAAGCCAAGATCGGGGTCTCTCTCTTGGTCTTTCTGGATCTTGCTGTCATTCCAGTTGTCATCCATTGCCGCGGTTCTACAAAGTGTTGCTTCTTTCTCTTCTGCTCGTCGGCAATGTGAGCAATCATCTGGACATGGTCTTCGCGACAAGGCATCTGCATTCTTATGGCTAGTTCCGGCTCGATGTTCGATCTCGAAATCGAATTCCTGGAGTCTTTCGATCCAACGTGCTACTTGACCCTCAGGATTTTTGAACTGTAAGAGCCATTTGAGAGCTGCATGGTCAGTTCTCAACAGGAATCTTTTTCCATACACGTACTTGTAGAACAACAGCTAACAGCTCTCGCCTGGTGACACAGTAATTGCGCTCTGGTTTGCTAAGCGTCTTGCTGAAATAACCAATGACCTTCTCCTGTCCCTCCTGGATCTGAGATAGGACAGCTCCAAGTCCCACGTTGCTGGCGTCCGTATCCAAAATGAATTTCCCTTTGGGTAGGGGATAGCTCAGTATAGGTGCGTTGATCAAAGCTCCTTTCAGCTTCCTGAATGAATCTTGACATTCTTCGGACCACTGGAACTTTGTTTGGCCTTCCGTGAGCCTGGTCAGTGGTTTAGCGATGTTGGCGAATCCCAGCACATATCGGCGATAGTATGTGCATAAACCAAGGAAACTTCGAAGTTGGTGAATGTCTTTTGGGATGGGCCAATCCTTAACAGCTTTGATCTTCTGGTCATCCACTGCTACTCCTTCTCCAGAGACAACGTGGCCGAGGTATCGTACTTCTTTTTGGAACAGATGGCATTTCTTAGGGCTCAGCTTCAATCCGGAGTTCCTCAGTGGCAGGAATACTTCCTCCAAGTTTTTCACGTGGTCCTCAAACGATCTGCCGACCACAATTATGTCGTCGAGATACACTAGACACGTGTTCCATGAGAGTTTTTTCAGCACTGTCTCCATCAATCTTTCGAATGTGGCGGGAGCATTACAGAGCCCGAATGGCATAACGGTGAACTGCCACAATCCTGAGCCGATGGTAAAAGCAGTCTTTTCTCGATCTTCCTGAGCGAGTTCTACTTGTCAGTATCCACTCTTCAGATCAAGGGTCGAGAAAATCGTGGAACCAGCCAACGTGTCTAGGGTGTCATCTATTCTCGGGAGAGGGTAACTGTCCTTCTTCGTGACATTATTAAGTTGGCGATAGTCTACACAAAAGCGTGTCGATCCATCCTTTTTCTTCACCAGTACGACTGGAGAGGACCAGGGACTGTCAGATGGTTCGATAACTCCTTCTTTTCCCATATCGCTGACTATTTTGTCAGCCTCTTCCTTCTTGGCAAGAGGAAGTCTTCTTGCTGATTGCCGGATCGGTCGGGCACCCCCAGTATCAATTTTGTGCTGGACCACATTAGTTCGACCTCCTTTTCCTTGTCCGGTATCGAAGATGTCTTGGTACTTTTTGACTAAATCTCTTAGTTTGGGCTGTTGAGCTGGTTTTATGTCTTTGGAAGAGATGGCAACTAATTTTTCTAGTTCTGTGGGCAAGTTGTTGGGTTGGCTAATCGTACCTCGTACGCCCCGGATCACAGATGAAACTGACGAGCAGTGCCCTAAAATTGTTCCTTTCTTTAAGGTCACTGGAAAGTAATTGACATTCATGACCCTTACCGGTACAAATTTTTCAGCACGTAACAGGGTTTTCCCTAGGCAATCCCTCGTCCAATTTTCTCATCATGAAGTTTGGGCTCGAACATCATCACGTCTCCACTGCTCGCACTCCCGTCCAGGCGAGCCTCCAGGATGGTTTCAGCCCTCTCAGGTACGCTTACATCTTCAGCCAACAGCACACGGATCAACTCTTCACTTCTCCCATGAAGTACCAGCTCTTCTCCGTTGACACGTAGGACGCCGTCTTTGAAATCCAATTCAAACCCTCTGGAATTCATGATGTCCATTCCGATGATTGCATCGTCTTCGATGTCCGCTACAAGTGCCTGATGTTTCACTTTAGTGCCACCCAAAATTATTTCAATCGGTAGCTCGCCATATACAGTAGCTGGCTCTTCTGTTGCTGTGCGTAGCTTCCAAGTTGTCGGTTCAATTCGTTCCGGTGTTCTGGCAAAGGAAGGTCCGAGAATTGTCCTAGTCGCACCTGTATCTAGCAGCATGGTGCAAGGCTCGTTATTGATGAGACCGTCTACGAAAACACCTCTGTTCTGTCGTTTCAGGATAGCGACATATGCGTTGTTAACCGGGGCTTGCTGGACACAGGCCGACGATTGCCCCTTCTCGTCGACCTTCTTTAGTTTTCCTGCATCGGAGTCGTGTTTTCGAATGTTGGACATTTGCTACGCACATGTCCAATTTTGCCACAATTCCAGCATCTTATCTGTCTTTTCTCAGGCAAAACTTCCTTCATCACTTTTCTTATGGCAGCTTCCAAGTCAGCATGCTCCTGTGAGTCTTCTTCAATACTTCGAACTTTACTTTGGTTTTTGCAGGATTGCTTTGTGCCTCAAATTCCAAACCCTTTCATCTCTTTCTTGGTCACGGAGTCCATCCAAGAATGCCTGAACCGCTAATCGCTCCATTACATTTTCCGGTGTGGCTGGATATGCGAGACGAACCAAGCGTGCAATGTCAGCTTCGAATTCTTGTAAGGATTCGCCCGATTTCTGGCAGCGATTTTTCAGTTGGGAGTGGTATACGTGTTCCAAATGGGCCTGGCCATATCGTAATTCTAGATGTTTAATCAGCTGATCATAGTCCTCCTGTTCTTGGGCGGTAAGAGTTTGTAGAATATTCGTCGCTTCTCCACGTAATGCAAGTGTTAGTGCTACAGCTCTTTCCCCTGCATTCCATCCATTTGCTTTGGCCGCTGCTTCAAACTGTCGGCGGTAATTTTCCCATGGAGTTTTTCCGTCGAATTGAGGCGGCTTCATGGAAAGCTTCCCTATTTCAGAAATGACCTTGACATCTTTTATACCCTCTTGAACTTTATCCAAGTTCAAACTCAAGTCCAGCATTGCATTTTCGTTAACCATCTCTGTGGAGGGCGCACTATTAATTCGTTTTTCCAGCTTACTGATCGTTTCCTTTATTTTATCTACCTCCGTGTTCATTTGCTCACTAATTTTATCTATCTCTATCTCAACGGTTCCCATTCTTTCTTCTAGAAATTTAGCCACACCACACAATTCTTTTTTTAGGCCTTCTGTGTTTTCCAGGAACTTCTCTTCCAGGCTTCTTGCATTTTCTTCCAGGCTTCTTGAATTTTCTAGAAGCTTCTCTTCCAGATTTCTAGAATTTTCTTGAAGCTTCTCTTCCAGATTTATAGAATTTTCTTCAAGCTTCTCTTCCAGATTTTTAGCATTTTCTTCCAGGCTTCTTGAATTTTCTTCCAGTTTATTCATTACCAAACTTAAATCACCTCCGGGAACTTCGAATAAAAATGTTTCGGGGTCCTCACCTTCTTGTATAAGTCCTTCTGCAATTCTTTCCTGGAGTACTTGCTTTTTACCTGTTGTTTCCAGTTCCCTTTCCTCCAATTCCTGTTTCAATTCCGCTACCTTCAAATCCGCAAGGCGCACTTTTCTTGAACACATTTTGTCTTTGCGAGGTATCAGTCTGTTTCACACGAAAAGTTTATCAGTTTGTTAAAAATTCACTTCGCGAATTCTTTTCCACGGGCCACCAGTCTATTGTCTGTTTCACGCGAAAAGTGTATCAGTTTATATTCCCACGCACAATTGTCCACTTCGCGAAAACCGGGCCACTGTCTATTTTCTGTTTCACGCGAACAGTGTATCAGTTTATATTCCCACGCACAATTGTCCACTTCGCGAAAACCGGGCCACTGTCTATTTTGGGCGTACAAAAAGGTCTATCAATTTATTTTTCTGACTATCCACTCCACGATCACTTGTTTATTTTCAAAATCTCACTTCCGACACCAATTGTAACGTAAATAAACTTAACTTGGTTTTCACTAATTTATTTCATACTTAATCTACAACTTAATTTATATCACTACGCCACTGTATAGCTCGATCGTATAGGCTAGTTCAGACTGTCCTGACTCCACTTGAGGGTCGCCTATTTATCTCCGATACAGCATTCTCGATGTTTCAATTCTGGCATGTGCCAATTGTTTCCAATATTTACCGTTGTTTTCCGTGGCAGAGCGACTGGATGGTTCTCGAATATCTCCGGGGATGATCTCATCGCTGTCGACGGCAACGCGCGAGGCGACAGGTCCGGCCTAGGTTCGTTACAATATCATCTCAGGACCGACCCACTCTCGACACTCTTTTTCGATTTCATTCGCAGGTCAGCTACTAAAAAGCGAGGTTGCCAAATCCTCCCAAACAAAATTCTTTTTTCTAATAATGAATGCCTCATGCTACGACAGGGGGTTACCTTACAAACGGTCCGGTATTTCTAAATTTTTTATATGTTGTCTAGAATGCTTATTAAGTGTTTAAAATGCAAAGTGCAGAATTCTTCATTCCCCCCGCGCCCGCCGCTAAATTGAAAAAATCGAAAAAAATAGAAACTTTCTTCAGATTTTCGCTTATATCTTCGTTTCGGTGCATTTTAGCTACAAAAAAGTTCCATTCAATGTTGTGAAGAATAAAATTTCCTATAATTTACGTTTGGAATTTCGTTCCAAGGACTCATAGTTACGAAGATATGCAATTTCCGGAAATTTGTCAAACTTCTAACTTTAGAACGCTGAAATTCAGTTATGGCCTATTCTAGGAGAACAAGTATCACAACAAAATTTGTAGCAAATTTGATTACCTACAAAATTCATGTACATTTTTTTCAACCAACTCTAGGGATTGGGGAGTAAACAAAAAAGTTGAAACAACGTTCCATGGTCGTTATTGATGGTGGGTACCTTCTTCACAAGGTTGTATGGAACAGAAGCTCGACTTTCAGAGGGATTTCACTATGGCACCGATGTGATGGGGTGTTTTCTGATTGCTACACTACAGATCCTTCTCAGCAAGGGACCAAGACTGCTGAACGAGCAAGAAGGTACAAGGCAGACTCATCATCAGACGTGGTGTTTGACAGAACAACTGTCTACACCACACCTCAGGATAAGTTCCTGGCCAATGAAGGAAACAAAGACCGATTCGCGAAGCTGCTCTCCAGTGAAATTCAAGCGTCAAACATAGCCACAGACCAAGCTTTCGAAGATGCTGACAGATTGATAGTTGCCACAGCTGAATGCCTCTTCCCCACGTACGACTCCGTCATCATTGTCGGGGAAGACATTGATCTACTCGTCCTGCTGACTGGCACAACACAATGTCCACCTCAAAAAAACAGCGAGAGGAAAACATCCAGACGCAATTTACTGGGCCTCCTCCTACAAGTACAACACCACAGGCTGTATTTCCCTCATGCACGCAACATCGGGCTGCGACACCACTTCAAACATTTTTGAGTTTGGGAAGAATGAATTCTGCCAACTATTTAGGTAAGACCCATCATTTCTGGAGCAGCCGGAGAGGTTCGAGGACCATCTGCCAGTCCCCAATCTACCTCCGACCACTGACGCAGCACATTTCCACTTCCTGAGGACATACCACCAGGTCATGGAGTATATGGGGATTGTCAAAGACCCTATAGAGTGGGGCTGATGTAGAAAAGCTGGAAGACTGGAGCCCATCAGGATGAGTAGACACGCTGCTCCCCCAAACCTGCTCAAGGCCATCTCATGCAGGTGCACAACTGGCTGAATGGGGGCGTTTGGCTGAAGAAAGATGGGCCTAAAGTGTTCCGCCCTTTGCAAATACTATGTTGGCCAAGGATGTAATAACAGGAAATAAAGTCATCGTCGACGTCGTAGACGACGCCGATCTAGTAACTTCACTATCCGACGAAAATTAAGACCCCGACTTCAATAACTCACCCCCTACGGAACGAGCGAAGCGCATGTAAATTTGTTTTCTTTTCAGTACTGAGATCAATTACTACTGATTTTTGTATGATTATTACTGCCTTTTGTTCTTATTTTTTTTAAATAAATGAATCCTCAAAATATGTATCTGCTGTGTTGGTGGGTTATTTGAAATTGAACATCCCCTCTCACCAGTAGGTACTTAAGTGAAATAGTACCTGCCTCATGAGCATTGCGCTGTAACATGTAAGTTACTCAAGTACGATTGGCATAAACTCCAAATTCAAGCCAAAACTGGAAAATAATCAGTGATTTTTTTTAGATACAATGTGGAGTCACACTAGCCAAAAAAAGCACAATGCCGTTGTTTCAACTCTTATGTTTACCCCCCACTACAAAGGGTTGGTTAGAAAAAAGTACATGTATTTTGTGGGTAATTAGATTCCCTACACATTTTATTCTGATACTTGTTCACCTAGAATAGGCCATAACTGAATTACAGCGTTCTTAAGTTAAAAGTTTTACAAATATCAAAAAAATGCGTTTTATTTTTATTTTTTTAGAAAGTGCATATCACCGTAACTATCAGTCCTAGAAATAGCTATAGTGCACCGAAACGAAGATATAAGCGAAAATCTGGAGAAAGTTCCAATTATTTTCGGTTTTTTCAATATGGCGGCGAGCGCGGATGGGGAAAATTGTGCATTTTGCATTTTAAACTCTTAATAACCATCCTAGACAACATATTAAAAAAATTTAACTACCGGACCGTTTGTAACGTAACCCCTCTCTCTTTGTCCCTATTCATTGGGTTTATAGGTTGAACGGAATTATCAACTGGTTGGAAATGAAGATTCACACCTCTGTATATTGAATGTGTTCATTTTTAAATGACCTATTTCCACCTATCTAGATGAATTGAAATACATTGCATGAATGCGTATTACAGCATTTTAACAATATTATGTGATACAAAAATCGAGATGTCGGGTACATGACGTATCAGTTCGGTGAATTATGGTCTCAGTATATTCGAAATTGCTATCAAGAGATCTTTGATGTGGGAGATTTGAAATTCTTTGCCAAAATTCAAAATAGCGGTTTCAAGTTTGTGGACGAGCTATGTGATTCATGGTCCGAATTCATTTTGAATTGGTGAATGTATCTAAGAGTATTTGGTTGGTAGGAGATTTTAATATTTTGTCAAAACGCAACTATTCAAGATTGAGGGCGAGTTTTGTTGATTTATTAGAATCTATTCAAAATTGATATCTGAATGGTTTCAGTTATTTTTTTTAATGTGTGACGTATGTCTGTTCTCATATTATTAAATAAGATATTCAAATTGAATACATCACATCAAAATATTATGAATCAGTTACTGATTTAAAAAATTTAATCACACAGGGTCGTTCTAACGCTTTTTGTACAAATTTATCAAATAATTGAAAAGTACACGTAAGTTCGCAATATCAGCTCTCTTATTCGTACAATTTGGTTGATTTCTTATATAAACCAATTCTAAAAATATTCTTTTGAAAAAATTATTTTATCTAGCTGAAATAGTTGGATTATTGAAATTGCCGTTATGTTTAAACTTAATTATGTTTTCTGCAAGTGCACAACTATTTTTGTTTGAATTACAATAACTTTTATGCGTCGTAATGCGCCCTGATGAATTCCTTTCCGTTTGTCCTATGTGAACTTTGTTGCAATCTAGATAGAAAATGCTATATATATATATATATATATATATATATATATATATACCAAATTCGAAGGAGCCTTAGTATTAGTGAATTTGCTGGAAACTGTTTTTGTACTGTTCTTTGCAATCCGGAGATGGACTAATTTAAAAAAAATTGTGAGTTTTGAAGTGAGCTCTTATAAGTTGAAAATCAATATAAATGAAGTGCTCGTTGGGGTGGACTTTCAATCCAATCTCTGGCAGCATTAATGCCAACAATATTGCCATTAGCAATACTCAGGATAAACGTCCACCCCAACCACCACTTTCATTATATAGATCTTCACTTTATATCTTAGATCTCAAATCAAAACTTTAGACAGTCTCCGGATTGCCAAAAAAATACAAACAGTTTCCAGCCTATTCACTGATACTAAGGCTCCTTTTAACTACATTGGAGTGCGCAAATACTATACAGTGCGGTATGGAATAAATTCATTTTTAGCGTTTTGTGTATTCGATTGAAAAAACCTGAAACAGGTCGCTTTCTATTGTCAATTTGACAATTTACAGTATGAAAATATTACCACCTTCGTGCACCCCTTCCGAATTATGAGCACTTTCCTTCAAAAATATTGAATGAGAAGGGGATCTTGTGGCACCTTGTTCGAAAGGAATTTTCATTCTCTGTTCAGCAATATTAAGTTTTTCAAATTTGTTGCAATCATAACTAAGATAATTTATTTTGGAAATGTAAAATTTGTATACTTGAATACTACGTAGAATGAAGGAAATAATGTCACATAATGTTCAGGAAGTTTCTTGACATGTTTTTTGGGTAACCTTCCACAGTCTGAAAATGAAAATATAATCAGGAAAATCTATACAAGTGTAGAAAGGGCAAACTGATTAGTTCACCCCGATAAGTTATTGCGTTCACCAAATTATATTTTCTATAGAAAAATGATTCAATTTGTCAATAACTTGCCGTTTTCTGAATTTGCCTATCAAATTTTTTTAAAAATTCAAAAGAAACTTCTCTATACAGTGCTAGTCAAAAGTCCCCTCCCCCCCTCGTATCTTTTGAACGGGTATACTTATAATAATGAAATTTGGAGGGTGGAAATAAACGGATGTAGGCTTCTCAACTGGTCATAACAGGTGACGCAATAGTCATAAATGACGTCACAAGGCCACTGTGACCAATAATTTTAAATAGGACCCTATGGCAAGTGACAGCTCGTTTGAAAGGTATTGAAAATACCTATTCAGTCATACCAATTTTGTTTGGGTTTCGGCTGATTTTGATTGATAAATTGAAGAAATACGAAAATTATAGTTTCGCATTTAATTAATAAAGATTTTAAAGTACGCCTCTGGTTCATTGTCAAAAAGGTTGACGTTTTTGAATTCTCTACTTGTCAAAAGTGTTTATACCTTGAAAATTTACCTAAGCTATTGTTTAACGAGACGTTTAAGTGTTTACATAGGCAAAATGGTACGTACTGTAGCCGACAAAGTAGCAGCTATCTTAATAATTGGTGAATGTAGAAACAATTTCCATGCAGCGGAACGACTGTTTAATGAGAGGTACCCCGATCGCCCTATATCGAGGGTTTATTTGAGGGAGCTTCTTCGGAAGTTTGAAGCATCAGGTAGTGTTCAAGATGCCAAACGATCTGGTTGACCAACAATTAGTGATGACAAAGAAATTGACATAATTGGAGAAATGGTAGTAAACCCTACTTCTTCCACAGCCCAAGTTGCGTCTATCTGTGAAGTCAGTCAAAGGACAGTACATAGGGTGTTGGCTAAAACAAATTTCATCCATACAAATTAAAATGGTGCACCAACTTTCAGATGATGACCCCGACCGAAGACTAGAATTCTGTGAAACTATGTCCAATAAAATGAACCAACAACCAGGCTACATACAGACAATTTGTTTTAGTGACGAAAGTACTTTCTTTCTCAATGGAAATGTTATCACTCAAAATGTGAGTTACTGGAGTGACTCAAATCCTCCAATCTTTCGTGAAACACATCCTTAAATTTCCAGATTAAAAGTAAATGTTTGGGCAGGTATTTTGAGAAACCACATAGTTGGGCCTCTTTTTCTCAATGCTAACTTAACCGGTGAATTGTATCTGGAGATGTTACAAAATGATATTGAGGCGTTAATTCTTGAAATTCTAGAAGATAATCCAGATGAATTCGACAACTTGGAAATAACGTTTCAACAAGATGGTGCTCCTGCACACTATTACGGTGCAGTAAGACGTTACCTAGATGAAGAATATCGTGGTAGATGGATTGGACGACGAGGTTCGATCGAATGGCCAGCTCGGTCACCGGACCTTACACCATTAGATTTTTTTCTATGGGGGTACTTGAAATCTAAGGTTTACGCTACAGCACCTGACAGTATTGCCATTCTGAAACAACGAATTGTTGAAGAATGTAGGGCAATTTCCGCTGACACACTGGGACGAGTACGACAAGGGTTTAGCAATAGGATGCATTACTGCCAGGAAGTAGATGGAGCACATTTTGAACACTTATCATAAGAACTGGTTCTTAAATCTTTATTAATTAAATGCGAAACTATAATTTTCGTATTTCTTCAATTTATCAATCAAAATCAGCCGAAACCCAAACAAAATTGGTATGACTGAATAGGTATTTTCAATACCTTTCAAACGAGCTGTCACTTGCCATAGGGTCCCATTTAAAATTATTGGTCACAGTGGCATTGTGACGTCATTTATGACTATTGCGTCACCTGTTATGACCAGTTGAGAAGCCTACATCCGTTTATTTCCACCCTCCAAATTTCATTATTATAAGTATACCCGTTCAAAAGATACGAGGGGGGGAGGGGACTTTTGACTAGCACTGTATAGTTTTTGCTTGACGTTTCGGGGACTATATCTGCCCCCGTTCTCAAAATCTTCTAAATCTCCTTTAATTGTTTTATAATTTGGATTTTTTCTCGTAGAGTCTTTTCCGCTTTTTCAACTGACGGATGTCAATTGAGATCTGCCAAAAAAGTTTGAGAGTGACGTATTGCTCATTTGATATATGGGGTGTTGTTCAGATCAGTTTATTAGCATTCAACCATATCTCACTTCCTCTCTGAGTAGAGATCCATTTCAACAGAATTTGTTGAAAAGCAGTTGTTATTGGAAAGAAGAATACAGGCCGTTTCTTTCAATTTTCTCCTCTCTTGATGTGGTTCTTTCATCAAGATTTTTGTCCTATTCCATTCAATCGTATGATCACCATTGGATGTGAGGATATGTTCTGCAATTTTTGATCCAGTTATTTGTCGATTTCTGATGTAACTCTGATGTTCACTTTGGCGCACTTCCAATGGTCTTGACGTTTCACCTATATAACTATCACCACAAGAACAAGGTATGTTGTAAACACAGTTTTTGGTACTTTCTTCTGCGTTTTCTGGTTTTGTTTGTGTAAGTATAGATCTCAGTGTGTTTGTTGTTCTAAATGATGTTCTCACATCATACCTATGTCCAATTCGTTTGATCTTTTCAGATAATCCGGGGACATAAGGTATTATGTTGGTTGTGAAATGTGTAGGTGGTGGGAGTACTCCTGTTGGTTGTGTTAATTGGTTGTTTGATGGGTTTTTGTTTTCAATGTCAGTGATTGTTTTTTCCACAAACTGATCTGGATATGCATTTTCCTTGAGAACAGATTTTATGAGGTTTATTTCTTTCTGTACATCCTGGTTGGAATTGCAAACCGTTTGGGCTCGATTATAGAGACATTTAACTATGCCTTTTTTCACACTGGCATGATGGTTTGAGTTGTAATGTAGATATCGATTGGTATGCGTCTTCTTTATGTGTACAGATGTTTCCATTCGGGATGATGATTTTTGGATCATGACATCTAAAAAGGGGAGTTGGTTGTTTTGTTCTGATTCTAACGTGAATTTGATCGTCGGTTCTTGACCGTTTATATGATCCAAGAAAATGTTTAATTCTTCTTCACTTCGATTCCAGATAGCGAAATCATCATCTACGTATCTCCACCATATTTTTGGACCATTGTGGAATGTTCCAACGAAAGATTCTTTGAATCATTTTTCTATAGGAAATATAATTTGGTGAACGCAATAACTTATCGGGGTGAACTAATCAGTTTGCCCTTTCTACACTTGTATAGATTTCCCTGATTATATTTTCATTTTCAGACTGTAGAAGGTTACCCAAAAAACATGTCAAGAAACGTTGTTCCTCCACAAAAAACCACATTCATTCAATGTTCAGGAAGTATTTTTAAATTCATTTTACAATTAAATTAAATGTTAAAAATGACCACCATTCACTTCTTGACAAAAAGTCCATCTTGGAATTCTCATACAACATTTTGTAGGACCTCAGGGGTTATGTTGATAATTTATTGCGTTATCATAACTTCTAAATCTGAAATATTGTCTGGTCTATTGAAATATACTTTTGGTTTCAAATAACCCCATAAGAAATAATCAGATATTTTCTTACCTGTTTTGCTGAACGTCAGGAAAAAGTCGTTCAAGACACCAACAAATTATTAACAAAACCCACATAAATAATGTAATATCAATCTAGTAGACTACTGTTATTTTGATATTCATAAGTTGCTGACATATGTCAGTGTATTGAAAAATATTTGTGTGTGTATTTGATTTAACTATGGCTAATTTATCCGAAACTCAAAGAATAGACATTTAATCATGATTGGATGCGGTACTAAAATAAGAACCCAAAAGGAAGTTTGTGAAATGTTAAATAATAAATACCATGGTCAACACGTCTTACAGTCTACAGTTAGCACAATAGAAACAAAATTTCGTGAAACTGGACATGTAAAAACTATTCAAAAACTAGATCGAAATGTTAAATTGGATGAGGAAAAAAAGTTATATTTACTGTTAGCGATTGAGAAAAATCTGCATATGCCAAGTAGACAACTTGCCACCGACAATGATGTCAGTAAATCATCGATATTCAGAGCTCAACATAAAGAAAAATACCATCCATAGAAAGTTCAGTTGGTTCAGGAGTTGAATGAGGATGATACTGATAGAAGGCAACAATTCTGTGAACTGATGATGGACAGAATGGAAGCAGATTTGCAGTGCATAAACAAAACTTTTCATTCAAATGGAACGGTTGATAGACAAAACTGTAGATATTGGAGCAGAAAAAATCCTCATTGGATGCGTGAACGTTTGGATTGGTACCATTAACAACAAAATTATTGGCCCTTATTTTTTTGAAGGCACAGTTAATGGTGAGGTTTATCTAGATTCTTGTATGAACTTTTTACAGCCTACATTGACAATTTTTTTGCTGATGTTTATGATCCAAATGCAATAGATAGATCAATTTGGTACCAACAAGACGGAGCTCTTCCGCATTACAAACGTATTGTTAGAGATTATATCAACGAAGTTTTTCCCAATAGGCGGATTGGAAGACGTGGAACGTTGAATGGCCGCCTAGATCTCCCGATTTGAGTAATCTCGATTACTCCTCATGGGGTCATTTGAAATCATATGTATATTTCCATAGACCAGACAATATTGCAGATTCAAAAGTTAGGATAACGGAAGAAATTAACTACATAACCCTTGAGGTCCTACAAAATGTTGTACGAGATTTCCAAGATCGACTTGCTCATTGTCAAGAAGTGAATGGTGGTCATTCTAAACATTTAATTTAATTGTAAAATAAATTGAAAAATACTTTCTAAACATTATGTGACATCATGTCCTTCTTTCTACGTGAAGTATCGAAATTTTAATTTTCAAAATAAATTTCTAATATTGCTGAACAGAAATGACGATCCCTTCCGAACAAGGTGCCACACGACCCCCATCTCATTTAAATTTTTTTAGGGGTTGCTCATAATTCAGAAGGGATGCAAGAAGGGGGTAATATTTTCATACGGTAAATTTTAAAATTGACAATAGAAATCGACCTGTTTCAGGTTTTTTTGAACAAATTCATAATAACGCTAAAAATGAATTAATTCCATACCTATGGACCGCACTGTATAAAGCATTTCCTGTCTAGATTTCAACAAAGTTCACATAGCACAAACGGAGAGGAATTTATCAGGGCACATTGCATCGCACAAAATAGTTGTGCACTTGCAGAACACATCATTGAGTTCAAACATGACGGAAATTACAATAATCAATTATTTCAGCTAGATGAAACAATTTTTCAAAAATACATTTCTTAGAAATGGTTTACATAAAAAATCAACCAAATTGTATGAACAAGAGAGCTGGTATTGCGAACCTAACTGTAATCTACAATTATTTGCTCGATTTTGACAAAAAGGGCTGGAACGACCCTGTACGATTTTCAAACTCGCCGCCATAATACAATTCAAGAGTAGGGATAAAACAGGTGGTTCTCGTGCATTGGCCGCCAAACTTGTCACCGTATGTTTGACAATGATTTGACAGCCCTCGATGTTCCATGGCTTGGATAACCACTTGGTTTGTTTATTTGTTGGTTTGTTTCTCTGGTATATCGTCTTTCATACACCACTGATGACAAACCTTTGGAGCAAAATCTCTCTGTCGTAAATTGAAACGATTCATTTCGTAAAAGTTAGCAATCAACAATTACGTATGATGTGCGTCCCGTCTGATACTGAACCACGATATCGATATACCATATATAATATACCCGTATAACGCAGGACCATATATGACTTTTTTTTTTCATTTTCATTCAACTATTATATCTAACGTATTATACAATTGACTTATTTTGACGAATTCTCTTTCTTGTTGAAGCAGATGCCTCACTTTTGAGACATGGAGTAGATATTATTTGGGTTACAGTCAAAAATGTTTGTTTTCTTTCTCAAGGCAACATACAAAATTATTCTTGAAAATATAAATGATACTGATTTTCAGAATACTTACTAAACATGAACTTTCAAAAGAATGAATAAAAAAGAACATAAAATAACTTTTTTGTAAATTGTAAATATATTTTGAGGAAGGGTGGTTATTTGATTTCGATTTACAAAGAATGTAATACTCAAAAATCAATAATATCTATTCTTTCATTTATAACATTTATTTTTCTTTCGTTTATGCGAACCATTTTAAGAAAAATATTTCATTGAATAACTCCAATATCCAAAGCTTTAGAATTCTGGTAATCAATACGATGGTCTTTATCCACTACACGATCTGCTAGAGCGTATATATTGTATTTCTCTTACAATCACTTCTGTGGCCCCTTATTCGATCTTTCAGTGATTGTTTAGTTTGACCAATATAAACATTCTTAGAGTTATGACATAGACAATGAATCAACTGTTATTTGAATTTCTGTTCCCGTAAAAAAAAAGTCGTTTCATGTCCTTGATATTTTTTTTTATTTCATGTTCACTAGGAATTTCTAAAATCATTTTCAATAACAAATTTTGTAGATTGCCCTGAGCACGGAGAATTTACTTTTAATTGGACATTCCTGACTGTAGCCCAAATAAATCCTACTCTATAGATATTTACGGTCGAGAATATACAGGGTGTAATATTACGTCTTGTACAACTGCTAACAGTTAATAGTCCATAAAAAATATACAGATTTTTTTCCTTTGGAATTTTTACAATAAATCCTCAATAAGACGAAAAAAAAATTTTTTTCACCAAAACTTCGTTGTTTCGCGGTCCTCAATATTTGATCGAATGGACAAAGAAAATTGATTTGTTTCGAATTTTTTCTTTTTTTTCGAATTTTTAATCAATTTAATTTGTTATAAAGTGGCATCATACACATGTTATTCACAGGTGAGCAAGAGGTTAGATTACACCTCTGTTCATGCTAGCTAGTCTCTTTTATTTCAGGATAATATATATATATATATATATATAACACCTCGAACACAAAAGTGTACAACCAAAAGACGAAACGAACAAACCTCGCAGAAATTCGACAACGAAACATACAAACTAACCACCGTCCATTTTCCTAAATCCAAGCGGCGCATGGTCATTGTTAAAGAGATAAACCAAACTACAAGTGAATACTCAAAGAATAACACAAAAATGTGCAAAATGAAACGTTCCAATCATGATGGCCTATTTGGTCAATTTATTGTCTACCTGTTGGAATCTGTGTTATAAAAAGGTAACATAACCCCACCACTTTACATCTTTAAAATGTATTTATATTGTTTAAAATTCTATTATAGACTTGAAAAAGCCTGGAGGCTTCCAGGAGAAACGTCGTAAAAAATTAAAAAACACAGTTTTACTGGGTTTTTTTTTATATATACAGAACCAATCCCCAAGAAAATACCCCTATGATACATTTAATGGTTCAAGAAAATATATATATATATATATATATATATATATATATATATATATATATATATATATATATATATATATATATATATATATATATATATATATATATATATATATATATACAGTGCGCGTCAAAATTATGGAACAAATTCGATATTTCTCAAGCCATGTACTTTTGACAAAAATCCTGAAATAAGTCGATTTTTATTTTAAAATGCCGATTTTTTATGTATATTCTAAAGAGGTTATGTCACTGGTTTTGACATGGTGACGTAATCGGTAATTTTTTTAAATTGGAATAGATGTCTTGTGATACCTCATCTGAAAGGCCTTTCAATACTGCATTCAATGATAATAATTAATTAGATATTTTTTTACAGGGTGAACAAAAATTAATATTTTATTTCAATAAGAGAATAACTTTATATCCAACAAAATAGAACAGTTAAATAAGATGTTCGAAATGCCATCCAACAGTCTCTTGACAATAAGCAAATCTACGGACACATTCCTCTTGCACATTGCGAATAACTTCCGGAGTAATTCTGTTAATTTCGATCCCAATTCGATTTTTCAACTCTTGTAGATTTTGCGGCCTATCTACATAGACCTTCGATTTCAAATAACCCCACAAGAAAAATCCAGGGGCGTAAGATCTGGAGATCTTAGGGGCCACTCTATCGGTCCGCGTCTACCAATCCACCTCCTAGGAAAACGGTTATTCAAAAACTCGCGAACATCACGTGCATAGTGCGGGGGTGCACCATCTTGTTGCAACCAAATACTTCCATTTGGTGAGTTAGGATGTTGGTGTTTGGAAAAATATCGGCAAGGCTAGGTATGAGTTCATTTCTTGAAAATTCCAAGTAACGCTCACCTGTGAGATTTCCTTCGAAAAAATACGTGCCAATAATCCTGTCGTTCATTATCCCTGCCAAACATTGACTTTCTGAGGGTATTGAGTATGCTCGTCCATCATCCAGTGAGGATTATCCCTACTCCAATATCTGCAATTCTGACGATTTACTGAACCATTTAGGCAAAACGTAGCCTCATCGGAAAACAGAATTTGTTTTATAAAACGTGGATTGCGGTTACACAAATCCTGCATTATTTCACAGAACTCCACATGGCGATCGGGATCATCATCATTGAGTTGTTGATGTAGCTGTACTTTGTATGGATGGTACTTTTCTGCTTTTAGCATACAGAACTTCGGGATATGTCAAGGTCTGCTGCAATTTGTCGTGAAGTATTGTGAGGATTATTCTCTACACCCAATAAGAACATCATGTTTCACGTTTTCTTCTATTTTAGGACGTCCAGCATTCGGAATATGTTTGTCATGGCCAGTTTCTCTAAATTTTTTCTCAATCTTACTGACTGTTGAACGACTGATAGGTCTATTTGGATACTTCGCATTGAACAAGTCGTATACCTCTTGCTGAGTTCTGGTTCTATCTCCGCATCCAATAAAAATTAAAATTTATATGCGTTGGGTTTCACTTGAAGTAGCCATAGTTTACTTTAAGAACCTTTTTACTTAGAATTTGTGAAGAATATTTGTTGATATTTCAACTGACATTTATTTGACACTAATTTGCATATTATGGCATTAATTTGTGATTGTCTTTTGTTTACATTTTAGACTAGGAAATAGCTAACTATTAATATTTGGAAAGGATCCATTGGTGTAGAAGAGCACTGACTCACTAGTCTGCCAGGGCAGTCTTAGGGATTAGAATCTTGGCTCAAAAAAGTAAAATTTTGCATATTTTAACACGTTTTTATCATCTTTACTTGTAACTAAATAACTCACAATGTAATAAAATCTTGGAAGTAAATATTCACCCACTTCCAATCTTCCGAATAATCTGAAATTTGTCACACATATCAAGGACCGATGACAATACAAGAATTTCATAATCATAATGTAATAATAATAAAAATATATTTTTCCAAACGCCAACAATCCTAACTCACCAAATGAAAGTATTTGGTTGCAACAAGATGGTGTACCCCCGCACTATGCACGTGATGTTCGCGAGTTTTTGAATAACTGTTTCCCTAGGAGGTGGATTGGTAGACGCGGACCGATAGAGTGGCCCCTAAGATCTCCAGATCTTACGCCCCTGGATTTTTTCTTGTGGGGTTATTTGAAATCGAAGGTCTATGTAGATAGGCCGCAAAATCTACAAGAGTTGAAAAATCGAATTAGGATCGAAATTAACAGAATTACTCCGGAAGTTTTTCGCAATGTGCAAGAGGAATGTGTCCGTAGATTTGCTTATTGTCAAGAGACTGGTGGATGGCATTTCGAACATCTTATTTAACTGTTCTATTTTGTTGGATATAAAGTTATTCTCTTATTGAAATAAAATATTAATTTTTGTTCACCCTGTACAAAAAAAAATCCAATTAATTATTATCATTGAATGCAGTATTGAAAGGCCTTTCAGATGAGGTATCACAAGACATCTATTCCAATTCAAAAAAATTACCGATTACGTCACCATGTCAAAACCAGTGACATAACCTCTTTAGAATATACATAGAAAAATCGGCATTTTAAAATAAAAATCGACCTATTTTAGTATTTTTGTCAAAAGTACATGGCTTGCGAAATATCGAATTTGTTTCATAATTTTGACGCGCACTGTATATGTGAGATGTATGTGGATATATGAATGTATACATCTGCTGAAATTGTTATTCTTTATAGTCTGAAATATGTGGTATAGGTTAAGAATTTTTTTTGTATTGTAGACTTTTGTATATTAATTAAATAAAAAAGCATTATCTAAAAAAAAAAGAGTTAAAAATGTACCACAACATGAAGATTGTAGTTCTGTCACCAGCATGTTGCTGATTAGGAACAAATGCTCTATAGATACATGTATTTTTTTGGAAATTGAATAAATGCTTTTGAGTTAAAAAAAAAGCGCATCTGGCCAGGTTGGATTGCTTAATGATGTAGGAAAAGTGGATAACTAAAATTTTCCCAGTGAAGCTAACAACCTTACATTTCTTTGCATTCAGGTGAAGTTTATTATGAATACACCAAGATTGTACTAACTCGAGTTGTTCCTGAAGCCTTATACAATCATTGACGCTATCGATGGTTGAAAATATCTACAAATCATCAGCAAAGTTTCCCACATTGAATAGTCTCACACAAGTCATTGTTGAATAATAGGAAGAGCAGTGGTCCTAGGTTTGAACCTTGGTGAACCCCTGATGTAGCTTAGTATGCATCAGACCTGAAATCATTGTAGTTCTCATATTGCTGTCAATCGTAAAGATAAGATTTAAAAAAAAGTATTGCATCACTACCAAATCCAAAATATGCCAATTTATTCAGCAGAACTTCATGATCAATGCGCTCAAAGTCTGTGTAGATGACATCTACTTGACCATTGGTATCAAGATTTTCAGTTAAAAATGTTGTAATAATTAGATTAACTACCGTTGAACGATTACTGAAAAATCCATGCTGATACTGTGACAGTTGACTACAAACCAAGGGATAAACACGACATATAGCCGACATATCTCAGTTTTGGTCATAATTTTTACAGTAAAAATCTCAAAATATAGTTTAGTTTATTTTTGTTTGTGCTGTTGGTTGCATGAAATCCCTACGATCAAACATGACGCAACGAAATTCGCTAGAAAATAGTTTCTGTTCATAAAATATTTATTTAGAACATTATTTGGAAATTATTTGGAGGAAATGAAAAAATTGAAATATGATAATTACATCTTCAAAAACACCACTCACAGTAAAAATGGCGCACCTGATACAAGAGTTGGCGAAGGAAAAGGCCTGAATTATATGAGGAAACAAAAGCAACTTGGCTCCCATTGTAAAGCAACCAAGGAGACTCTTTTGGAAGTCTTAGGAGCGGTCGCCAGCGAAAATCAACCACAAAATATGAAAAAAAAGCTCTTATTTATTTCTGGACTTCATGGAAGAGACATTGTACAATACATATTCCATCAAGCATCGTTGTACTCTGTCCAAGCCATTATAAAACCCCATGCAAGTGATGATGAATTAACAAGCACTGCTATTGAAAACACAAAAGAGTTCACCGAATATAATATTATTTTGTTTTGGCCTAATAAACTGAACTCACAGCCATTAGAAAGATTTCTTAGTCAGACAAAACATGTTCAATCAATTATAATTTCAGAACCGTACAGATTTGACAATATTAAAATTAACCAAAGTATATATAAAAATAACTTGAGCACTTCAAAAAGGGAACATTTACTTGTTCTGAGATCAGCATTATTCATTGAACGTAACAACGTATTCAGAAGAAACAACTATGCCAGGAATGGGTAAATGCTGAAGAACGTTGCAAAATGGCATTCGACCAAATAAATCATAGATCCCATCAGTTTTCTGGATCGTGGAAAAAATAAAGAAGTGGTTCATGAAGCACTTATCGAGGAAGAAGTTAATGCTATCGGCGAGGAAGACTACAATCCAATGAGTCCATCTAACGCATCTACAAACCTGAATGGTCAACAAGCTCATAAAGATTTTTTAGGTGTAAACAGATACCAAGTAAATATTCCATTGAGTTAGTATTGCTGAACATTCAGTCAATTTGAAATGAATCTAATGACCTCTACACTTTCATTGACAGTCTTGGTTATCCCAAGTTTGATATTAATTACAGAGCACTGGCTTAAATGCAATGAATCATTCTATCTGCCAAATTATAGCATACTATCCAAATACACAAGAATCAATACTGTCCATGGGGAACCATGATATTGATAAAAAATTATTTCCTAGAAGGCTATCAATTTGTAGATGTAGACAAATTTAAAAATTATTTGTTAGAATCTCATTTCGAATTATCATTAGTCCATTGTAAAGAAATTAACCTTTATATAATTTGCATTTATAGAACACCGACCCCTGATATCAACATATTCCTCACAAATTTGGAATCACTACTAAATGAATTGCCTATAAATTCTTTGATACTAATGACGGGAGATTTCAATATAAATTTCGAAGAAAAAAACTCTGCCAACACAGAATCTCTGATAAATTTGATGACTTCTTTCAATTTAAAAATGCATGTTAATACAACTACTCGTATTACCAATCACTCTGCAACGACAATTGACTATGTCTGTAGTAATTTAAACGAATCGTATGTTTCTTGTTCAGCAGTTCATACAGGTTTATCAGCCATCTGTTGTAAACTCTATGTGAATGTAAACTTCAAATCCGATAAATTTAGGTATTGCTGAATTTTTTGCACAAAAAACTATAATAGGTTTTACTCAGCTTGCTTGGAAACAAATTGGCAACACTTGTTAAATTCGAACGATCCATTTGCAGACTTTTACAACAAAATCCGAGATATATTTGAAATCACCTTTCCTGTGAAAAAAATCAAAATCAAACAAAAAAACAGTGGCTTACACAGGGGATCAAAATATCGTCTAAAAATATGTGTGCTTTACATTATGTCAGAAAATTTACAGATTCATATTTTTTCCACACCTACTTCCAGAATTATCGGAATCTACAGAAGTGTAATCAAACTGGCAAAAGAAATATTCTATAGGACAAAAATAGAAAATGCCGAAAATAAGTCTAAAGAGAGCTGGCATGTGATAAACAGCCTCAGAGGCAGAAATATCAGGAAAGTTGAAGCGTCATTATCACCTGATGTCCTAAATAATCATTACTGTTCTATTGCTGGAAAAATAACAGAAAATATATCTCTACAAGTTGATCCATTAGCTTACTTTCAAGGTCCTTTTATAGCTGATTCTCTAGTACTCCACGATGCCGATTTAACTGAACTGAGAAATACTATAACTTTCAAAAATAAAACTACTTCAGGCATTAATGATATCTCTGAACGAATATTTGAAAATCTACCAGAAAAGCACTTAATATCCTGGTTCATCTAATAAATAAAACTTTTCACAATGGTACTTTCCTGATTTCCTGAAAATATCTGTAGTAATTCCCCTGCATAAGGGTGGTGACCGTGACGATCCATCCAACTATAGACCTAACTCTCTCATTCCTATATTAGCAAAAATTATTGAGAAGTTGGTGAAGATTAGATTATCTGCATTCTTAGTTAAAAAGGAGATCATCACAAATGCCCAGTTCGGCTTTCAAGCTAGAAAAGGTACAAATGATGCAATTTTTTCTTTTTTGTATGACGTATATACTGAGATAAATCGAGGTGAAGCTACTGCGGCGGTATTCTGTGATTTATCAAAGGCGTTCGACTGTGTGAACCACAGAATACTGTTACGAAAGCTTTACCACTATGGCGTTAGGGGTGTCTCTCAGGAATGGTTTGAATCATATCTCTAAGGTCGAAGCCAAGTTGTTAAAACGACAACATACTCCGATGAGTTGCCTGTAGAATGTGGTGTGCCTCAGGGGTCAATACTCGGACCAACTCTCTTCTTACTCTACATAAATGACTTGGCCAGAATAAACATTTCAGGAAAAATAACACTGTTTGCGGATGATCCGAGTATACTCTGGAATAATAAAGATCCCGAAACACTTCTTGAAATTATCAAGGATGATATGTGTGAGGTGAAAAGATGGTGCGACTCAAACCAGTTAGCTATGAATATGGCAAAAACTAATATTATGTCTTTCAAAGGTGAATTAGATGAGCTGGTCATGGGTGATGATGTTATAGGACACACTAAACATACAAGATTTCTAGGTGTGCATAGATAGATAGATAGATTTATTTGAACATGTTATGTAAATTACATTTATGTCAAGTCAGATGGGTACTAAGTTGTGTACATAAAAAAAAACAGTAATATCAATTGTGACAGTAGAACACTAAGTAACATTTAGAACATCTAAAACATAAAAGGCTAGAAATCATTCTGAATATGTACAGTTCATGTAATCTTGTAAATTATAAAAACAATTTTTTAAAAGATATTCTTTTACCCTCCTCTTGAATACATTCATGCTCAATGATGCTAGATGGGAAGGCAAATTATTGTAGAGTTTGATATCCAGTGAATTACGCACTGACATTCCTAGCTTAACCCGGGGTTGTCTTAGTTTTTGTGCATTTCTGGTCTCGTAATTGTGGTAGTCTGAGTGGGAAGAATATACACTCTTATTTTTGTGAATCTGAAGCAGTGTGTGGTAGATGTAAATACAAGGCAATGGCATGATTTTAATTTTTTTTAAAAGTGATTGGCAATGTTCATTGAATGGGACTCCTGCTATAATCCTGAGTCCTTTTTTGTGCATACAAAATGCTCTGAGAGCATGGGAAGACCTACTTCAAAGGAGTACTCCATATGTTAAGCGAATGTGGAATAGTGAATGATAGGAGCTTATTAGTGTTTCGGTGCTCAGAATTTTCTTCAGCCTACGAAGTAGATAAAGTTGGGTGTATAATTTTTTACACATTTCAATATGATTTTCCCATTTGAGTGAATCATCGATAGTTATGCCAAGCAGTTTAACATGGTTTTTACTTGTTAACCGGTTATTTGATGAAATAATAATATTTTGGGTTTTATTCCTATTTAGTTGCAACTTGTTTCGTGAGAACCATTTTTCTGCTTTTTCTTCAAGTTCTTGGTTGGTTTTCAATATTATATCAACATCAGAACTTTCATAGAACATCAAGTTTCACGTTTTCTTCTATTTTAGGACGTCTAGCATTCGGAATATGTTTGACATGACCAATTTCTCTAAATTTTTTCTCAATCTTACTGACAGTTGAACGACTGATAGGTCTATTTGGATACTTCGCATTGAACAAGTCGCATACCTCTTGCTGAGTTCTGGTTCTATCTCTGCATCCAATGAAAATTACAATTTATATGCGTTGGGTTTCACTTAAAGTAGCCATAGTTTACTTCTAGAACCTTTTCACTTAGAATTTGTGAAGAATATTTGTTGATATTTATTTGACACTAACTTGCCTATTATGGCATTACTTTGTGATTGTCTTTTGTTTCCATTTTAGACTAGGAAATAGATAACTATTAATATTTGGAAAGGATCCATTGGTGTAGTAGAGCACTGACTCACTAGTCTGCCAGGGCAGTCTAAGGGATTAGAGCCTTGTCTCAAAAAAGTAAAATTTTGCATTTTTTAACACGCTTTTATTATCTTTACTTGTAACTAAATAATTCACAATTTAATAAAATCTTGGGTGTGAATATTCACCCACTTCCAATTTTCCGAATTATCTGAAATTTGTCACACATATCAAGGACCGATGACAATACAAGAATTTCATAATCATAATGTAATAATAATAGAAATATATTTTTCCAAACGCCAACAATCCTAACTCACCAAATGAAAGTATTTGGTTGCAACAAGATGGTGCACCCCCGCACTATGCACGTGATATTCGCGAGTTTTTGAATAACTGTTTGCCTAGGAGGTGGATTGGTAGACGCGGACCGATAGAGTGGCCCCTAAGATCTCCAGATCTTACGCCCCTGGATTTTTTCTTGTGTAGTTATTTGAAATCGAAGGTCTATGTAGATATCGAATTAGGATCGAAATTAACAGAATTACTCCGGAAGTTATTCGCAATACGCAAAAGGAATGTGTCTGTAGATTTGCTTATTGTCAAGAGACTGGTGGATGGCATTTCGAACATCTTATTTAACTGTTCTATTTTGTTGGATATAAAGTTATTCTCTTATTGAAATAAAATATTAGTTTTTGTTCACCCTGTAAAAAAATATCTAATTAATTATTATCATTGAATGCAGTATTGAAAGGCCTTTCAGATGAGGTATCACAAGACATCTATTCCAATTTAAAAAAATTACCGATTACGTCACCATGTAAAAATCAGTGACATAACCTCTTTAGAATATACATAAAAAAATCGGCATTTTAAAATAAAAATCGACCTATTTTAGGATTTTTGTCAAAAGTACATGGCTTGCGAAATATCGAATTTGTTCCATAATTTTGATATATATATATATATATATATATATATATATATATATATATATATATATATATATTATTTGTTGCAGCTTTTTTGTGTTGCATTTGATACAGCCAGCCACGAAAGTAAACTCTATTCTTTTCTTGCAGGTGCGTAGCAACAAGTAATGAAATACCCTCCATCTATGGATTAAATCAGCTGGTAAGTTTCATATTGATTCATCAATAACCAATTCAATCGATGGTTCGCAACTATGATCCTTTTCTTCATTGTTTCGGAAGAGCCAGTAACATTCTGGAAACTACATAATGTAAATAGGTCCTAATTGTTCTTCGAAGAATCTGCAGTGTTTCTCGTTGAACGTATCACATGAAATATTCATACAGAGTTCTTTTCAGTAAACACACATAGTACTTACATGTTTGTAATTACGAGTCGAACGCAACACGTATTATTCAAATTAAAACTATGTATTGTCATTCCGTGTGTTGGATATTTAGTTTATGAATTGCAAATTGAATTGACGTGCAGATTTTTCTGATAAGAACGTCTACTGCAGCTAATTAAATTATAAAAGCGATTTTTCATCCTGGAAAATGAAAGAGCGTTATTCATTCTGTCGTGTAATGACTCTTTTGATATTGCTATGATTAATTCTGGTCGTTTTCCTGCGCCCATTGACCCATATCATTCAGAATTATATAGAATGATACGGAATTCAACATGGAATGCATCGCTTGAGATTAAGGTCCAGTTGAAAAATTATATTCTATAACACCTGTGGGTCTCTAAGTTTCTTCAAGTTTTACACGCCGTTTTATACAGGGTTATTCATTGGGAAATGCGCATACAGTAAGGGTAGATGGAGGACACCGAGGTGCTTCTAAATGACCTATATTTTATGGGTTTATCGTTCTTTATAACCAAGATACAGGGTGATTTATTAATTTCCCCGTTTTTTCAATTAATAATCACAAATGAACCACCCTATACATTTTTGTAATATTTGGTTCGTATGTTCTTTGTCCCCAGTGGTGTCGATTAACATAACAAAAAAAGTCGCATTCCGGGTCCGGCTTAAAAAAAATTATAAGTAGGTTTCGAGTCGAAACAACACCTTGTAAATCAGTATTTCAAAATTTTATTTACAAATTCGGAAAGAGCAGAAAAAAGTTAGTGAGATTAAATGTATTTGGTGTTTTCGCATACAACTTTTTTACTCATCAACCTGAGTCAAATCTAGATGTTTCGATAATGAGGTGGCACAAAATTATTTTTTTTCTCAAATGGTGCTTTTCCAGCTTCAATCCATAAAATCATCAACTATTTCTTATTCTCCTAATTTCTGGATCCAAACCTTATTGAAAAACGAGAGGACATTATTATTATCAATGACTAACTTTCAAACATGCGTAAAAAAATTATCATAACATTTTGCACTGCGCTACATTTAAAAAAAATTATAAAAAAGAGGAAAAATGCCCATTCCGAAAAAAGCATAACTTTATTTTGAACAAAAATAACGTTGCAACAAATCTACATTTTGAAGGCTAAACATAACAGAAAATCAAAAAAATAGAATTTTCTTTATCTGCGTCTAATGATTTTTTTAGCATGATCGTTTCTCGACTCTTCTGATGCATTCTTGATAATAATAATAAAATCAAGAAGTCCTTACGTATTGTTTGATTTAGTAAATAATACACTTTAGGTTTGATATCCCAAATTGTTGTGATTGTCAAGTTGGCTGATGTTAGAGTACAATTTTGACGCTAGTTGATGACTTTAGAGTTTGTACTTGTGTTGTTACGTTATTTGTTGATAACAGTTATTGCTTACTTAAAATGGCACACAAATTTGATAATAATGAATATGCAGACATGTTGTATGTCTATGGATTTTGTGATGGTAATGTTAAAACTGCCCAAAGAAAATATGCACGGTGATTTCCTGACCGGCGGTTACCTAGTTACAGGACTTTTTCTAATGTGTTTAGTTACCTTAGAGAATACGGTAAATTTTCAACTGAGGCACAAAATGAAAGTTATGAAAGATGATATATCGATTTGGAGCAAGATATTCTTAACCTTGTACAAAATGATCCAAAACTTACTACGAAAATGTCACTCATGTGTTAAAATGCCCATAAGAGGTGTGGAATTATCGCTGGAATACAGCGGTAATCAACCTACTATATGGATTATCGCTGTAATTCAGCGCGCTAGCTGACAATTCAACTGCAGTGACAATATTACTTACAATAATTGTAGTATCAATTATAACAATAAATAATATGAATCTTTTTGTATTCTTGAAATTTGCTACCGCATACCATTCGTGCTTTAAAAATTAACCAAATAATTCTGAAAAAGCGAGTTTTTTTGAAAAAACTGCACTCGGTTATTTTTTTCGTTGTTTCGAAAAAATTGCCCTCCTCCTTCGGAGTCGGACAATTTATGCTTTGAAACAACGAAAATAATCAGCTTGTGCAGTTTTCAAAAAACAAATTTTTTTCAGAATAATCGGTAATTTTTAAAGCACTTATGGAATTATCCCCGACAAGAATCAGTCACGCCACTAATGTTCCTCAGTCTACTGTTCGGCAAAGATTAAGAAAACATTATCTACATCCGTACTATTTACAGTTGATTCAGAGGCTACAAGCAGGAGACGAAATTGCTGGATTGGCTTTTGGTAGATGGGTAATACATAATAATGGGATCATATACAGGTGTTTATTTAGCAATCAAGCTCAATTTACCAGAGACGGTGTTAATAATTCAAGTAATTCCCATGTTTGGGCCGAACAAAATCCATTCGCAATAAAACAAACACATTCACAAATATTCTACCCATATTGCTGGATGATGCAGGAGTTGATGTTGGAGGCATGTACTTCCAGCATGATGGGACTTCACCTCATTTCAGGGTTATAATGAGAGAGTTTTCAAATGACAACTTCCCAAATCATTGGATAGGCAGAGGAGGACCTCACAACTGGCTTGCAAGGGGGCCCGATTTTAATCCACTCAATTACCATATTTGGGGTTATTTGATATCAGTCAAAAGTTTATCCAACTGAAGTACTAGAGAGGACCTTCTACGGAGAATTGAGGACCCATGCGACGAACTGAGAAATGACCAAGTTATGATCAGAAACTCAATTACAAATCTTACTTCAAGAGCACGGAAATGTATTGAGCAAAATGGAGGCCACCTTGAACAACTGTTATAAGTTATATTGTTTACATTTATTTTATGTCTTATTCTTTCCGTTTGACTTAATACAATTTGTTGCAACGTTATTTTTGTTTAAAATAAAGTTATGCTTTTTTCAGAAAGGGCATTTTTCCTTTTTTTATAATTTTTTTTCAATGTAGCACAACGAACGAATGTTCTGAGTAACGGTACCATTCAGATCCGCCCTTATATTTGACATTTCAAATGCATATTGTGAAAAAATGTTTAAAATAAATTCAAAAAAATAGGATGTTCCACTTGACCCCCCCCCCCATGCTATTTGAAATTTTCAAGTTGATGTGCCCCATCCCCCTTCCGCGCCATCTATCGGGCATACACAATGTCTTTCATTTAAAAAAGTGGTATCGGTGATATCATTCAATAGTTTTTTGTTTTTCATTATTCTACGTCGAACCGTTATAAAGTTAACAAACGTTCACAAGTGTATAGACAGTATTCACTTGGGTTCATATTCAATCTCTTCGAAAAATAATAAGTAATAATTATTTATTTAGTTCACCTATGAATTTGTGAAATATATAAAACGAAATTCAATGGCGTTCCGACATATAAATCTGATTGACACGAACGAAAGAACCTTAAATTAAAGGAGCATAAATGACAAACAAAAATTATTGATTAATTTAAAAGGTAATTTACAGCTGTTTCCTTTTAGCATGTGAGCAAAACCACGAATGAAAGTTGTAGAGCTCATAAGACGTTCATAGTTTGCCAATATTGGTATGAAAATGGAACATTAGGATTTTTTAAATCTTTCAACAGTCGTCATCCTGACACTACTCGACCGATTTGGCTATCTTTGGAAATCCTCGTCTAATGCCGTCCCTGCAACATGAAAGAAACTTCTATGCCAAATTTTTATTTGGAGGGTCTAGTGATGAGTCAGATAGTGATATTTTACTGAGAATAATCACAACCTGTGAAAAACTGCAGAAATTTAACAACTTGATTCTATAAAATGACAATCCGGTGTTTTCAAAATTTTGGCAATGTCTATGTCTTCTATAGAATGCGAAGCGCGACTCTACATATCTTTTTTATTTTTGTAATCAAGAATTGAATCAATTTCAAAGAATCTCTGATATCAAAACAAAATAGTCTTCTTTGAAGTATTTTATAAATTCACTGGTTCATCATCTCCGAAACAAAGAGAGGCTCCCCATAAAACACTTGTTCGAGTCAATGGAGTATTTTTAGGCACCTTAACCATCATTAAACTGTTTTTACCGCGATTCATGTATACCAATAATGTACACACATACACTCACGTACGTTCCATCGTAATAAAATCCAAAGGGTGTTGAGTGTTTTTGTTCTCACAAACTTGACGGCGGATCTGTACCGGAATTCTGGTGGACACAGAATTCTTTAGACCTCTGCCGCCTTGAAAATAGTCTGTGAGCAATATATTCTACATTGCTAACAGAATATTTATATATATATATATATATATATATATATATATATATATATATATATATATATATATATATATATGAAGAATTCTGTGTCCACCAGAATTCCGGTACAGATCCGCCGTCAAGTTTGTGAGAAAATATATATAAATATATATAAAGTGTGTCCCAGCTAAAACTTGTCACCCCCCAAATCTCCGAACTCGTGAAAAAAATTGGAAATCGCCCAGACCCGTCGATTTTTATTTCAAGGGGGAACACTTTCACCAAATACATCATCATTGTGTTGTCAACCCAAAATATCTTGATAAAACTTAGTTTTCATTAAAACTTCAACAACACTTGATCGATCCTCAATTTCAGTACACCGATGTATTTGGTATTGAATTCCCTTCAAAATGATGTATCACAAATATAGTAGTCCCATTGCAAATTCTGAAGTAGGGGGTGCTGGGGCTGAGTTGGTTGACAACACAATGATGATGTATTTGGTGAAAGTGTTCCCCCTTGAAATAAAAATCGACGGGTCTGAGCGATTTTCAATTTTTTTCACGAGTTCGGAGATTAGGGGGGTGACAAGTTTTATCTGGGACACACGGTATATATATATATATATAAATGAATGAAAAAGGAAATGGCATAATGGACATATTTAAATTAAAGAAAAAAGCATCCTCCAGCGAGACTCGAACTCGCAACCCCAAGCTTGCCGGACCTATGCTCTACCAATTGAGCTATGAAGGCTATACGAAATCGACACACACTCGTGAACACTTTACTTCCTTCAATTTAATGCGATGTTGGGAAATGAAATCGAAAAATCAAACGTACTTATCAGTGGCCGTCGAGACCCGGTACCTATTCCCCCAAACATCATCGTCGAAGTGACGATTTCAGTAGAAGATCCAGGAAGATGATCTCCAACCACTGATAAGATTTTAGCCAAATATAAATTGTGAAGTGGGGAATTGCTGTCCGTGAGAAATTATGAAAAAGGAAATTGTGGCATAATGGACATATTTAAATAAAAGAAAAAAAGCATCCTCCAGCGAGACTCGAACTCGCAACCCTAAGCTTGCCGGACCTATGCTCCACCAATTGAGCTATGAAGGCTATACGAAATCGACACACACTCGTGAACACTTTACTTCCATCAATATAATGCGATGTTGGGAAATGAAATCGAAAAATCAAACGTACTTATCAGTGGCCGTCGAGACCCGGTACCTATTCACCCAAACATCATCGTCGAAGTGACGATTTCAGTAGAAGATCCAGGAAGATGATCTCCAACCACTGATAAGATTTTAGCCAAATATAAGTTGTGAAGTGGGGAATTGCTGTCCGTGAGAAATTATGAAAAAGGAAATTGTGGCATAATGGACATATTTAAATTAAAGAAAAAAAGCATCCTCCAGCGAGACTCGAACTTGCAACCCTAAGCTTGCCGGACCTATGCTCTACCAATTGAGCTATGAAGGCTATACGAAATCGACACACACTCGTGAACACTTTACTTCCTTCAATTTAATGCGATGTTGGGAAATGAAATCGAAAAATCAAACGTACTTATCAGTGGCCGTCGAGACCCGGTACCTATTCACCCAAACATCATCGTCGAAGTGACGATTTCAGTAGAAGATCCAGGAAGATGATCTCCAACCACTGATAAGATTTTAGCCAAATATAAGTTGTGAAGTGGGGAATTGCTGTATGTGAGAAATTATGGAAAAGGAAATTGTGGCATAATGGACATATTTAAATAAAAGAAAAAAAGCATCCTCCAGCGAGACTCGAACTCGCAACCCTAAGCTTGCCGGACCTATGCTCTACCAATTGAGCTATGAAGGCTATACGAAATCGACACACACTCGTGAACACTTTACTTCCATCAATTTAATGCGATGTTGGGAAATGAAATCGAAAAATCAAACGTACTTATCAGTGGCCGTCGAGACCCGGTACCTATTCACCCAAACATCATCGTCGAAGTGACGATTTCAGTAGAAGATCCAGGAAGATGATCTCCAACCACTGATAAGATTTTAGCCAAATATAAGTTGTGAAGTGGGGAATTGCTGTCCGTGAATAGGTACCGGGTCTCGACGGCCACTGATAAGTACGTTTGATTTTTCGATTTCATTTCCCAACATTGCATTAAATTGGAGGAAGTAAAGTGTTCACGAGTGTGTGTCGATTTCGTATAGCCTTCATAGCTCAATTGGTAGAGCATAGGTCCGGCAAGCTTAGGGTTGCGAGTTCGAGTCTCGCTGGAGGATGCTTTTTTTCTTTAATTTAAATATGTCCATTATGCCACAATTTCCTTTTTCATAATTTCCCACGGACAGCAATTCCCCACTTCACAACTTATATTTGGCTAAAATCTTATCAGTGGTTGGAGATCATCTTCCTGGATCTTCTACTGAAATCGTCACTTCGACGATGATGTTTGGGTGAATAGGTACCGTGTCTCGACGGCCACTGATGAGTACGTTTGATTTTTCGATTTCATTTCCCAACATAGCATTAAATTGAAGGAAGTAAAGTGTTCACGAGTGTGTGTCGATTTCGTATAGTCTTCATAGCTCAATTGGTAGAGCATAGGTCTGGCAAGCTTAGGGTTGCGAGTTCGAGTCTCGCTGGAGGATGCTTTTTTCTTTAATTTAAATATGTCCATTATGCCACAATTTCCTTTTTCATAATTTCTCACGGACAGCAATTCCCCACTTCACAACTTATATTTGGCTAAAATCTTATCAGTGGTTGGAGATCATCTTCCTGGATCTTCTACTGAAATCGTCACTTCGACGATGATGTTTGGGTGAATAGGTACGGGGTCTCGACGGCCACTGATAAGTACGTTTGATTTTTCGATTTTATTTCCCAACATCGCATTAAATTGAAGGAAGTAAAGTGTTCACGAGTGTGTGTCGATTTCGTATAGCCTTCATAGCTCAATTGGTAGAGCATAGGTCCGGCAAGCTTAGGGTTGCGAGTTCGAGTCTCGCTGGAGGATGCTTTTTTTCTTTAATTTAAATATGTCCATTATGCCACAATTTCCTTTTTCATAATTTCTCACGGACAGCAATTCCCCACTTCACAACTTATATATATATATATATATATATATATATATATATATATATATATATGTATGTATTCGTTAATTTTAATCTGTCATTCACTTTCTTTTATTCCATGGCTCACTATATACGTCATGAAGTTCGAAACATTCCGTTTTCATTTGAAATATGTTCGTTTTGGAATACTCAAAGACAGACAAAATAATGGCCTATTGTCTAAGAATGGACACACAAGAAAAATTCTTCTCGGCTCTTTGACAAAAAAAATGTATAAAGTAAATGTATCAGAAAGAAACATTTGCAATCAATTTTCATTGTCAATGGAAGTTTGCATAGATTTTCAGGTGCATATCATTCAAACGTTCTGCATGGTACTTTCCAGGAAAGTAGTTGTTTTTCGGTTGTGGTCTATTGTTTATATTGAAATTTCTGATGAATTTGTTGAGAACATTCGCTATAATCCATATAATTATATATAATATCGCTTGAATTTTTTCTTGCAATTCGTTTCAAGATCCACAATAATATCAATCTTATCTCATTCAAGAATCTACTATTTCGTATGTGGTTCAAAAATTATACATTACTGATTTTTTGCGTTGGTTGTTCCTCAGCAAACTGTGTATACACCATGTAGGGACGTCATCCAGCCGCTATTTATTCATGATTGATGATAATGAATGCGATCTAAAGTATATCGACTGGAAAATCAGCAATCCATTGTTTGAAGGATCCGTCGAATTCTTTTGTCGGTCATGAAAGAGTCGATTGTGGTCTCCAAGAAAGAGAAGTTATTTTATCAGTGGTGGCGCTGCAGCAGTGACCTGAAGAGAAAAATACGAAATCATAACGATATTTCGAATGATTCAGGATTCATATTCAGTACTAGAACTTCATGTGGTTATAAAAATTATTCAAATCTATGTTGGCCACGGATTCAACAATTTCAAGATTGAAATTCTATACAACATATCTCACAACTTGATTGATTTCAATATTGATATAATTTACCAAAATTATTATATTAATTGATTTTTTCTCTTGATCTCTCAAAAGGTTAGTCTGACAAATATGAAATTTAGCGTGGAGGTGCGATAATTTTATTTTTAGTTTTCTCATGCCAGTCGGAGAATGAATGCCCAGGGAGTAAGATTCCCCAGAAATATAAAAATCAATTGAAATATGAAAAATAATTTTCGAAATGAGGAAAAGTTATTAAAAATATTTTTTTTTTTTTTTTTATGTTCTGGTTCCCACGAAAAGGGATATCCTGTAATGTTCAGAGAACATCGTGGGAACCTAGGGGAAGAAGGTAGGAGTTGGTGTTCTTCTTAAATTTCTGAAGGTTGTATGCCTCGGGGAACACCTCCCTAGGCAATGAGTTCCAAAGCCTCGCTGTTCGTTGGATGAACGAGTCTTTGGAAAGTGATGTTCTGCAGGTTTCCAAAGTGACCACGAAGGGGTGTGATGACTGAACTTGACGGGTTAATCTCGAAGAGACTGCCAAAGCAGGAACGATTGTTGATATTTCAGAAGAGCATCGCCATGAAAATATCTATAAAATAGAGACAAATCGCCAACTTTTCTACGGTGTTCCAGACAAGTGAGCGAGTTTGTAAGCGAGGCATCACCGACGAGACGAATTGCCCTTTTTTGGACAGAATCCAATAGCCTCAGGATATGTTTAGGTGCCGCACTCCAAATATGGGAACAGTATTCCAGGACAGGTCGGATATGTGCCTTATAGATCATAAGCAGCTGACTGGATGTGAAATAGCTCTTGGCACGAAACAGAAAACCAAGTTTTTGGGATGCACTTTTGGCAATGGACCTCACGTGATTTTCCCAGGAAAGGTTATTGCTGATAGTAATACCAAGCATCGATATGGATGGCTTCAGTGGTATGGTTACTCCTGACAAAGTTATGTTAGGCACAGTGAGATCGGCTTTTCTAGAGAAAAGACATGCTTGTGTTTTGTTTGCATTGAATTCTACCAAGTTATTAGATCCCCATTCGAGAATTGTTGCCAAGTCCATATTTATATTATTAACATTTCTTCCTCGTTCATTTCTGGTTTCACGGGCTGATATAGGGGCCCTGGAAGAGAAAGCGGTATGGAGGGTACTATCATCGGCAAAGCTGTGTACTGGACATGAAGTTGCTTTCAACAGGTCGTTGATGTGAAGTAGAAATAGTGTTGGTGCGAGAATGGATCCTTGCGAAACACCAGCATTTATGAGTAGAGTGTCAGATGAAACTCCATCGACCACTACATGGAGAGACCTGTTTGAGAGAAAACTAGCAAGCAGAGAACACAGCTGAGGGGGCAAGCCATAAGACGGAAGCTTGGCGAGGAGTCCCTGGTGCCAAACTCGATCGAACGCCTTGGAGATATCTAATGCCACAGCTAAAGTTTCTCCATGCTCTTCAATAGATAGCTGCCATATATGTGAGACGTAAGCGAGCAGGTCACCAGTTGATCTCTGATGGCGGAAGCCATATTGCCTATCGTTGACAATTCCTGAGTCTTCCAGATATTTCATGAGCTCGATGTTGATGGCTTTTTCCATGACCTTTGAAATAATAGATAGCAGTGCGATAGGTCTGTAGTTGCTAGGTAGGGCCTTTTTGCCTTTTTTAGGGACTGGCTGTACTCTTGCAATTTTCCAATTGGACGGAAATACCCCCAAATTGTAAGAGTGGTTGAACAACTTGCAAAGAACAGGTGTTAGTTCGGGGGCACATTTCTTGAGAACAATCGGCGGGATTCCGTCAGATCCACAGGTACCTCCCGAAACAACCTTGTTTTTTTTACCTATTCAGAATACAATAGTTCAATGGGTTTGTTTGAGAATATGAACAGGATGTTCATAAAATCAGATGTGGAATCATCTTCGACTGAAAGATTAACTTTAGTCATTACCTCCCATCGTTCTAGATAACTCCTTTTGGGGTATGCATGTTGAAAAGGGAAACATTCTCAATTGAATATTGAATAAAAATATTTTTTCTGTGAATTGGACAACCTACGATAAAAATTAAGTAATTTTTTTTGTATATCTGATAGAAAACAACTACTTTCCGGCTGAAGCCACGCTGGACATTGAACTACATCTGATAAAAATATAGATGAATGAGGCAAAGAAGAATGTTTTCCAAAAAAGAGTACTCACCACAAATGATTATAACATTGATGCAAGAGAGGCATCGCATCCACTGGGTCTTCCAGTTGAGTCGAATACTTGTCAAAAGGTCCTTCAACGTCCTCTTCCCACAGAGACAGAGAGAGAGAGAGGGAGAGGGGGAGAGAGGAAGATACGATCGTTCAGGATAGAAAATACAGACAGATACTGGCAAACAAAGAAATAGAAAGACGAAATTAAATACAGTACGCCCATGCGTTGTTCATCTTTCTCACAAGCCAGACGAGGGAACTGTCGGGGATTCTCGAAACGGAATTCCAGGATTGTAACGACTGACTGGTCGACGTCGCGCTGGGCTTTTTCATCTTGATTTCCATGATGAGTCATTCAGTAATTCAGTCATAGCGAGTTCAAGGTGATTTATTGTTTTGTGCAGTGTGGTACGCGTTATATTTTGGAGAGTGAATTAGGATTGAGTATTTTTTTTTCCAAAACAATGGGATCAGCCTAGATCAACTATAGATCATTACTGGTGTCGAAGAGAAAGGCTTATGAAATACAGATCGTAATGCATTCTCAGATTCACCGTAACAGGTAACTAGAGAATTATTGAATTTCTTGAAATTTTTTAAAGATCACGAAGCTCCAGGGCATGTTGTAGAGAATTAATCAAAAATCTTCCTCAGAATTGGCTTTCATATATGTTCGGCTGGTTTAATAAATAAAAAATGGATAATTTTTCCTGAAACTTGGAGTGGAATTGTGTTCACCATGCTATACAAAAAATAGTCCAGAAATGATTAGGTGAATTATGGGACTCAAAGTTTCCACTTCAATTCTTCAGAAAAGGTAAGCTAACTGGTGTGATGATGATGAAGTCATTCCTGAAAATGAGTCCGGTTTTAGGAAGAACCAAGGCTGTATTGACAATATTTTTGTACTTAGCTCAATAATTCAGATAAACCCGAGGCTCAAGTGCAGAAAACCTTTTTTTGCACATTTGGCGCTTCTGATTCAGTTAATTATAATTTATTAATGCATAAATTGTACCACTCAGAATTCACTTTCAGACTGAGTAGATTTCTGAGAAACATGAACGACTATGTGCCCATAAAAGGTGAGTGATTTCAACAGTAAATTCGACATTTCTTCTACCGACTTTTTAAATTGGGGAGTTCTCATAAAAGCGTTACGCCTCTGTCTATAATACCGATTTGTATCTACGAAACTTTCTAAAGAAATAAACGATCCTGTGTATTTTTCTGCGGTATTCATTACGAAATGAATACTATCACGATGTTAATGCCAATTGAGATATGAGATATGGAATTTTTCATTTTCCAACAACCGAGATTGTATGTAAATTTATTTCTGCTTTGGATCGATCTATAGACAAGGGGTATTCTCGAATTATGGTAATCATCTTTCAATATTCATAGTTTTCGCGTTTGATGTTGGTATCGACTTGTGCTCCTAGGTACAGAGTGTTCATCTTTTACCAATCAGGATTTGATGGGCAATACAAACCCTTCGCAATTCGAAACCGAGAATTGAATATATTTTTTTCGACTTTTACTTTACGAGCTATTTCAGCGCCTGTGTGAAGTCATTAAAGTATCACTCGTACTGCCTAGTATTAGTAATTTATGTAATAAGTGGGTAAAGTTGTACTTCTTACAAGAAATAGAGATTGAGGTACGACGCCGTAGACAGAATGCGCTTATTCCTACGAGTGAAAAAGACACTTCACTCGGGTTTTGCATGGAGTATTTTTTCTGCGGCTGAGTTTCTAATAATTATTGCAACCTAGAACAACAACTCATTCAAATTGAAAGACGTGATATTAATTTAAATATTTAACTTCTGCGTTAGATATTGTTACAAAATTGATGGAGTGCGCCCCTGCTGTAGGCGAAAGGCCGTTTGTGCGGAAAAACTAATCTTGACCCAAACAAACGCTCTGGGAATTCCGATGACATCGAATGAGAATCAAGAAGATTCGACAAGGACATAACGAGGATATATAAGTCGTGCAGATCACGGAATCGGCAGTTTTGTGAATATTGTTGTACAGAGAAATAAAAATATTTATTAGAGTACATTTTGGTTGTAAACAAGTAATGTATTGACAGTATATTATTGTGTAGTGTTTCAAAGTGGAATAAACGGACATTGAAATTAACGGAGTATTTATGAAAATGAACCCCAGTTTCGTAACAATATGAATGATCACAATATTCAAGCAAGAACTTGAGGAAATTATAAAATAATTCTCATCTCGTATGAAAGTTTTGGACTCTCAAGGCTTTTTGCCGACATATTCTCCATTCAAATATCAAATTATACATCAGACTAACTTTCAGAAAAAGTTTATTTGACGTCTCCATCAGGGATTTTCTGAAAGATATCCTGCCAGAATTACAGCATTGACTAATAGGCCATGTTTTTTGCTAATTGTGCGAAATATATGAGAGCTTCTCAGAAAAGGATCCTATATTCATTTTTAACCGACGAAATCAAAAAGGAGGAGGTTCTCTAGTCGACGCGTATATTTTTTTTATGTATGATCACGCATAACTTTTCGCAGAGCAGTTCGATTCCGATGATTCATTTTTCATTGGATAGGGTGTACTTCGAAGTTGGTCCCATTTGAATTTGAACAAAAAGATCCAACCCTAAGGGTAGCAAAATGAAGGATATTCATTGTTTACCCTCTGAATTTTGGTCCGTTAACCGATTCTATCAGGCATAACTTTGTAGTAGGTTTGCCGATTTGGATTATTTTTTTTTTATCAGATAGGGTTGATCATATTTCAATTTGGAATGAAATGATCGTTCCCTATGGGTAGAAAAATAGGGGATGATTGACTTTTCACTTGTGAACATTGTCACACATATGTAGTTGACATTGACAATAATTACATTCTATGAAAGGATGGAATTTTATACAAAGTGATGAAATCAACTGACCACAGCTTTCAAAAATTATTTATATTAAATAACAATAAATAGTTATAGTAATCATATTATTTAACACTTCATAGTTGAAGTAAGCTACGTAAGTAGGTATTTTGGAAGTAATCAATAATTAAGTAGGTAGTAATCAGTAGATTTCAGCCAGAAAAAAGTGAAAAATTAAAACCTTTTAACAAAAAATTAAACCGACGAAAAAAATCAACTGAAAAGCAAAAAATAAAATAAAACTTCTCAGTCTTAATGATAATTGAGCTCCTAAACTGATGTGAGTAACTAATTTTGAGTCTGCAGCGAGATGCACAGCGGCGTCTTGATTACTCACTCCTTCATAGTAATATAATGATCTTCGATAATTGTTTGTTTGGCGCCGACTCAAAATTAGTTTCTCACATTAGTTTAGGAGCTCAATTATCATTGAGAATAAGGTTTATTTTCTTTTTTGCTTTTCAGTTGATTTTTTTCGTTGGTTTAATTTTTTGTTAAAAAGTTTTTTAATTCTATAATTCTTCATGTAGGTTTGTTCGTACGGTTACCGGTTTCGCTATCAAATTCAATGTTTTTGAAATTCAGTGATACCCGGCAAAGCTAAGTCTTCGTCGTCACTTCCTATGTTTTGAGAACATGGAAAAAGCTGTTGAAATTTGGCACATAATAATACTGAAATACATGGCAACTATTCATAAAACAGAGTACGGCCCTGCAAAGTTCCGGACATCAACGTGTAAACTTGCCCTGTGAATATTTAGCGATTTCAAGTTTATTTCTTCAATCACCTACGGTCTTGTACCAGAAACTGAGAGAAGAAACCCCTTTTCACCTCATACATCGAAGGCATCCGAAGAAACCTACTCAGTATAACTCGAGAGATCAACTGGAAATATTAGTCTGGCTCCGAAGGTGTCAGTGCTTTCGGGTATCGGCTCTCTTCCGAGGACCGATCTCCTGGAGGTGCTGGGAACCCTGCTTGCATCCCTTTGCGAAGACCTCGTAAGAATTCCAATCATCAGTAACCTTATTTCAACGAAAAAGTGTGATGTCGGAGCTGGCAACACTCCAAAAAACCACAAACGTAACTAGTTTCCCTCACTGCCACCTCCTAAAGGTTTGCTGAAACCTTCCTCATCTAATTCAGGCTTGCGTAGAATATCTAGAATAGTCGCAGGGCCAAATTTTGATCAAAATTCCTCAAATGTCAAAACTTCAACCAACGATGACACCAATATGGACGCAACCAGCAACAATGTTCAACTGCCAACGGAACGGATGCCACGAACGCTGAAGAAATAACAGGTTCCTCCTATCACTGTTAGGCACAAGAGTAAGTGAGTGACAGTCAACTCACTGTTCAAATCTATCAATATAGAACTCAACCGGCAAATAATGTCTCTGACATAAAAATCTTCTCCAACTCTCCTGACGACTATCGAAAAATATCTAGCATCTTCAGGGATCAACAGATCGTTTTTCATATCTATTCTCCCCCTGAAGATGAAAAACCCAGGGTCGTCTTCAGAGGCACCCCTGTGTTCCTGTCATGCGATGGCATAAAAGCTGAGCTGATTGAAAAGGAATTCACCCCGAAATCAGTGACTCGATTACACAAGTCGAACGGTGAGAAAAAAGCTTTTCCACTGGAGAGATATTTTTAACATCAAGGACATACTCAAAGTCCGAGTGATAGCTGAACCACAGATGCCCAGGGCCTCTATGGGACAATGTCATCGATGCCAGAAGTCGGCGACTGTCAGCTGAACTGCTGTGCCATCCCCGCTTATGTCGAATGCGGGGAAAATCATATCTCCAAGTTTGTACAAAGCCTAGAACTGAAATAGCAAGGTATGTGAACTGTGAAGGGGAGCTCACTGCGAATTATCGAGGATGCCCCAAGTGTCCCCGTATAAGGGTAGAGTGAATCCCATGAGCACGGAACATCACAACCCGAGATTTTTTCCTGCAAACGCAGGTAGGGCACAGACAAGGATGGCATATGCGTTGGCGGTCCGTGACAAACCCCCTGCACAATAAGCTCAACAAGATAGCTCCAGAGACATTCTTTCAACTTGCACAGTTCGCTGAAGCTGCTGCAACACTTTCCATCGGTTTTAATCCCAACTAATGGATGAAAGGCAGCTTCCGAATTTCATCAAAGCAGTGAGTTGGAATTGTAATGGCCTTCTCCAGAATAGACTTGAGTTTCAAGACTTTCTTGTAGAGAACTCGTCTTAATGGAGAAACTGGGCGTCCAGGTGGCGGCGTTGCCATTTTGGTAAAACGTTGTCATTCGCATGTTCAAGTTGGCATTTCCATTTATGCTACCCATGATATAGAAACATTGGATATTGTTTTCAATACGAGGAGTGGTCATATGAATTTGATCAGTGCTTACAACTCTCCGAACAATCGAATACTTCCTGATCAAACTGTTTTGGTCATGGGTGATCTGAACGCTAAGCACACACAATGGAGTCGTGTTACCAACCAGAACGGTAGACGACTGTGGCAACATTGTGACAGGTATGAATACCAGGTGTTGGTTCCAGATGAGCCGACGCATTTTGGTCATCTCAGGCCCGATGTGCTTGACATTCCTTCGGCCAGGAACATCACCTGCAACTGGGATATTCGTGTTCTCACCGAGTTGAGCTCTGATCACAACCTGGTAATTCTAAGCACAGCCCCAAACAGATCGTATGTGTACCAAGGTGGATTGAGAGACGTTCTGTTCGCTTCTGGAGACAGGTTACTGTGCTCCTACGAGAATATATTCTCCACTTGAGTGAGGCCATAGCTTCTTACGAACTCTCCATCAAAAATACTCTCAGGGATTTATCTTGAAAGTAACCGCCTCCTAGATATCAGGATGAATTTCCTCGTAGGATTGAAAACCTAATCCGCGTACGTAATCTTGCCAGAGGGGCCACAAAGAAGCCTGTTCCATGCGGACAGAATCCGCGCAAATGGGTTTAATAGGGAGGTTAGAAATAACATAACTGATTTTAGGAATGAAAGATTTGGCACACCACTAAAAAACTTAGAAAATGATGGACAACTTTGGAAATTACATCGAAATTTAAAGTCTAAAAAGTCTGATTTCCCACCTATTCATGATGAAGTCGGCATGTGTCATGACTCCGAGTCCAAAGCTCAAGCCTTTGCTGAGTCGATGGAGAGACAATTTGGACTGAATGAGCATCCAGATGATGATCTAGATCATGATCTTTTGCTGGAAAATCGGGTTCAGCGCACTCTTAGAGAACCCAATCATTCGTCCGGCTACTTTGGATGAACTCAAGGCGCATATTGAAGGATTAAATCCTGAAAATGCTCCTGGTTGTGATAGAATTTCTAATCGCATGATAAAGAATTTCTCGGACAACCAGGTGCAGTCACTTTTGAACTTTATCAACTCTCTGCGCCTTAAATTATTCCCTCGAAGGTGGAAGCATGACATCCTGGTTATGATTCCGAAGGAAGGACAAAACCCGACCTTTCCGCAAAATTAACGAACAATCTGCTTTGCTGTTCAGCTAAGTTGGCTGAGAAAATCGTTCTGAAAAGACTTGATGATGAAGTGGAGGACACAAAGTATTCGATTGCGCTAAAACGCACGTGAACCCTCTCGTGAGGGAAGCCGCTGATGGGCTACCTATCAACCCCTACCGGGTAGTGAAAGCTGCACCCTCTAGGAAAATTATATTTTTCAAAATTCTTTCTCTGCTATTTTTGAGTTTCGGTCTTCAGTCTTTGTCCAATCAAAATTCTAAATTCGTGCATGGCTGTCGCTCTATTTTTTGAAGCCCAAAGAGTAAGAGCCTTCGGATAGAAGATCGTGGGTTCATGAAACAGAAAAGTGAAGCTGGTCAAACACTACAAGAAGTGGTTTTTGCACATATGTTCATATGGTAGTAGTATATGTAGAACATTTTACCAATAATATAACTGAAAAATGTTCAATGCAGTGCGTTCGTATTGGTTTTGTCAATAAATAATATTCATTATGAATGTTCCCCAAATATTTCATATCTATACCCTCACTCCTTGAAAATTGTACACTCTTTTTTTCGAAGTCATGGAAATATAATAGTACATAGTACGGAACGAGCGAAACTCGACTCGGTATGACCACTACTTTGGAGTTATGTATATCACGGACATGTTTTCCACGTGTACGTCTGTCTGTGTGTCGCATCCATATTGCTGATAGAACAGTTATTATCATTGAATAAATTGTATTCATTATCAACCAATGTCATTATTGCAAATGGACTGACTATTATAAGGTTGCATATCGACTAACTAATGTAAGTTACTCATCAACTGATTCATCGGCTGATTCCCAATAAATCATAAATTCAATATAATTCTAAACGTTTCCAGTAGGTACCTTGAGTAAACGTAAATGTCCTTTATCATAGCATAAAGAATATAGGTATCGTGAATGTGATTCACGGTAATTTTTCATACCCTAGAGGAAATATTGAGAGAAATAAAGGTGATATACTAAAATGTCACCTGGTTATTCACATTAAAAAAAACATGATATCAGTAATTATATACCTATTCAATTCATTGAATTTCTCATATAAAACGTGGTGAATCGGACATTATCGTAATGTGCGTGAGAAATTATATATATATATATATATATATATATATATATATATATATATATATATATATATATATATATATAGAAGTAGATTTCTTGTGGGGATGCAGTCAGGTTAAAGGGCTTCATTTCAAGTAAACTCTTTGAAATTCGTCAAGCTTTCGGCTATGTTTATTGCCTTCCTCAGGACGACTGAAATTATAATGAATAACAATATGAAATTGTATAGTTTTAAGGTACTTACTAACATGAGAATAAATAAAATTATTACATATGAGGAACATAAAATATTTTTCGTATGACAGTGACAATTGTATAATATTATAAATCAAGTTGGAAAATTTTGAATACTGAGTGATATATCATTATTTTTGTTCAAGTTCAGTAAATTTGACTAAGATTGTTCAAATCAGTTCTTTTATTCATTGTTTGACTATTTGAATTGATATGAACCATTTCCAAGAAAATTCTTTTGGTTACATTATTCTCAGCATCCAAAATGTGTGTATTATTATAATCCAAAATAATGAATATACATATTAAAATTTTCAACTTATTTATAATATTATATAATTGTCACTGTCATACGAAAAATATTTTATGTTCCTCATATGTAATAATTTTATTTATTCTCATGTTAGTAAGTACCTTAATACTATACAATTTCATATTGTTATTCATTATAATTTCAGTCGTCCTGAGGAAGGCAATAAACATAGCCGAAAGCTTGACGAATTTCAAAGAGTTTACTTGAAATAAAGCCCTTTAACCTGACTGCATCCCCACAAGAAATCTACTTCTATATTACCGCCAGTCACGAATACTTATCACTATATATATATGTATATATATATATATATATATATATATATATATATAAAAAAAAAATTTAAAAAATTTAAATGACTGCATCCCCACAAGAAATCTACTTCTATATTACCGACAGTCTTTCTTATTTAGTCAAGCTTTCGAAAATGTTTATTTTCATTATCAAGACAAGTAAGGTGAGGTTAAGTGAAGACAGCGAACTAAACACCATTTCGTGTTTGAGGACTTTTCAAAATCATATCACTATGACCCACTACTGGTAATATATAAAAACTAAACAATGGCACTCGCCCATATTGTTTTAGATAATTAAATTAACACTTTAAAATTTGAAACGGCACAATAATTTCCACATGGTTTAAACGTGACTGAAAAAGGAAAAAGGTAGCTGACAGTCACGTTTCAACCATGTGGTAATTATTGTGCCGTTTCAAATTTTAAAGTGTTAATTTAATTATCTAAAACAATATGGAGTGCCATTGTTTAGTTTTTACTATATTACCAGTAGTGGGTCATAGTGATATGATTTGAAAGTCCTCAAACACGAAATTTAGTTCGTTCTCACTTAACCTCACTTACTTGTCTTGATAATGAAAATAAACATTTTCGAAAGCTTGCAAATAGAAAGAGTTTTTCTCATAGGCCATTATTTTGACTGCAACCTCAAGGAATATCCTTTCTACAAAGTTTATTTCAAATTCATAGTTTTTTTCAACTAGTCCAGTCACGAGACTACCCTTTCTTCTATATATATATATATATATTCGTTCGTAAAGTAAATGATGATATTTTTTCTCAATTGATAATTTTATTACATGTCCAACGTTTCGACTGTGACCAGTCTTCTTCACAATTTGTTTTGGGCTAACAAATGGAGCTTAATCATTATTTTGAAAAACAAAGACGAACAAACAAAAAAATAATTTTATATATGCGAGATAGGTTTGTTTGTGTGGCACACATTATTAAAATTACTGCAGCACTGTTTTATTCGGGTACGACGATAAGGTAACTTTATATTTATATATATATATATATATATATATATATATATATATATATATATATCAATTACAATTCCAAGATAATGAATGAGAGTTCATGTATAAGCCCAACACAGTGTTCTGATGAAAACTTGTCGCCTTGGACGGCGAGGAATCTACTTCGAGAATGATTGGTACTTTCCCGAATCGCACAGAACGTAAATATCCAATTTGTATGTGTTCCCATTCGAAAACACGCTAAAAGTGCGTTCTTCAAAACAAACCGGATTTAGAAATCCATTCATTTTCCCTCTCGCAGCCGCCCATATTTCCTAAGATGTAACAATATTTTGAATGCTCTGTGCGCCCCAGAAATTCATTGAATAACACACGTAGTATATCTTAGCAGCATAACTTGGTAGTTATTTATCCACCGCATTAAGGCCTGGCATGCTGCCATTCGGGCAGTGGCGTTCTCAATAGGTACCATTTGATTTTATGTGTTGAATACATAATGACGATTTTCTTGAGTGATTGAGATTTTCCTATATTTCTATTATTATCAATATAATAATAATAATCCTTCATCCACAGTAAATAGCAAAAGCAATTTACATATACGGCGATATAGTGATATTCCTGAGTTGTATAATTTTTTTATATATTGTGTAGAAAAAATATCAGGTAAGGTAATGCTAGCCTATTGAAAAAGTACGATCCTAATCTATTAATGTCCAAGTTAAGATATCACTGAATTAATCACATATCAATCCCAGTTTATATTATTATTTGCAATGATGTCAAAAAAAAAACATAGTTCAGGTGATTATAAACACTATATCCTTCATACTTTTGCAGTCAATTGTATTTTCGTTCTGTTCTATTGTATATGAAATAGTTCAGTCAGCAAAGAAAATGGCCACCGTAAAACATGAAGCTACAGTAGCGTTTGTTTCCTCGTGATAGGGGGGTTGATCCTGAGTACAACTCTGAGTTGGCGCAGCACGGGGGTGTACTGTAGCGGCCATCTTGGAAAACGCGTTTTGTCATATATCTCCTAAAGGTTTGACAGACGCGAAAAATGCAACATATCTTTTTTTAGATATTTAAATCTTTCATCATTTTCCTCTTTTGGAACGCATGCTTTTTCTGCGAACAATAATTGTTTCCACGTGAAAAATAATTATATTGAAAGTTGTAAAGCGGAAAATTGTCTACGAATTTTGTTCTGAACTTTTTTCAATCTACAATAGTTTTCGCACAGTAGATAGCCAAACGAAATTTCTATACATATAATGAGATATACATATAATGAGACAGATGCACGGAACAGGTAAATTGACGTTGTGGGGTGTAGGGACGCCATATTGTAGCAGCTGTAAAGGGCCTCACGGAAGCGCTTTGAGCCGCCATTTTCTGACATCTTTTTACTTCGACGCTTGGTGTAAACAAGTCATTTCGGTACGTTCAAAATACGCAAAATCAGCAACGAAGACTGCAGTTAATTCATCATCTCTACCACCAACGTATGCTGCAGCCAGACTACACACTCTCCGAACTTATCATCAAGTTCAAACATGGCTTGGAATGAGCCTAGACCTGAAGAATGGGGTTGGAAACAAACAACACAAGGTCTAGAACCAATCTCCAACACCATGCTAGCCGCAGCACGTGGTTTAATGAAATTGCAGTGAGTTTCACCAAATGTAAATGCAATAGAAACAACTGCGGGCTTCATGTGGTTGTGGAAAAGCTAGACTCGAATGTTCCATTATATGTAGTATTTGCAGTGACAAATAGACAATATTGATGATAATAATGGTGATGATGATGATAATGATATCAGAGCTGACGACATCTTTTTAGAAGATGAAACAGAAGAAATCGAATGTGAGAGCGAAACACTGGATTGTGTAGAGGTAGTAGATGGAATATCAGAACCAGGCCCATCAACAATAAGAAGAATAAAATAAATAATGTGAATTAGTATTTTAAAGTATTTTAAACAATCACAATGTATATTATATAAATAAACTAAAATAAATATTATCGATTATGTAAAGAAATATTAAAATAAATATAGCAATAACATTCATTATTCTTAAAAAAAATATTACATGTTTTTCCAAATCATTTCTAGCCTTCCTTCAGGCTTTAAACCGCCTATTCGTTCTTGGACATTCTTCCTCTAAAATTATCTCTGTAAATCACTCCACAGTTCTCCCGAACTCACCCTGACAAATATCCTTCATCCCTTTCTTACCTCTGCCCATTTTCAACCCTCTCCTGGCCCCAGTTCCCGTGCCACAATTTTTTATCCTTGCCAATGACCTTTCATTTTACAAAATTCCTCCGGAAATCATCTCTCTGCTCCTCGTTTACCTTTCATTTCCACTGTTCTTGTTCCTTACCTCAGTGTCATTGTAAGTAAAGAATTCCCTTTTAGCTATCTACTGTGTGAAAACTTTCTTAGAAAGAAAAAAGTTTAGGCCAATTTTCTACAACTTTTAATTCAACTATTTTTCACGTAGGATCAATTGTTTTTGAGTTATTCGCAGAAAAAGCATGCAATCCAACTTTGATTCAAAAACTCGCATAAATATTGATTTAACAGAAAAAATTATCCAAACATAATAAAAGAACAATTGATTATCTAAAAAAAAGATCTCCTGTATTTTTACAAGCCCCCGTGCCGCGCCAACTCAGAATTATTCCAAGACCGACCTCCCTATCGTTGGCCTGTGTAACTATCGGCACATGTCAGTTTCACCTATAGTATCAAAAGTAGAGATTTGTAATATTTGGATTCTTATTTTCCTAGAAGGATGTATTGTATGACAGGCAGTATGGTTTTCGAAGATGCAGGGATACAGAAGCAGCAATCACAGACACATTTACTGATATCTAAATCAAAATTGATGACAACAAGAACTGGATCCGCGAAAGGTTTTCGATCATGAAATATCATTCAAAAAGTAATATAATATCGGATTGGGAAAAACTTTTCAAATGTAAGTTGTAGATATCCAAATGTTCTATCAAATAACGTATATTAGTCTGAAAATTAATATTTGAGAATATTTCAAAAGACGCCATTTTGAAATTATAGAACTGATTCGACTTTATATTCGAGATGAGTATAATAATTCACTAATGTCATATACTATATGCCAGTGGCGACGGAACTGTCGATTTTATCGAAAAACAATACTAGGAAATAGGATAAGCTGAAAAGTCTTCTAGATTCATAATCAGGACATCAAATCTATCACCAGTACACTTTTCCCCATTATTGGAGTAGAATTTTCGAACCATCATGTTCGTTAGATATTTTACAGAAAAGTCCAATGATCCATTGACGTCAAGCCGAGGAACATAAACATGCACCCAGAGGCGATGCTACTATCACTTTTCTCGAAAATTAATAGTAGGATGAGAGATATGCAGAATTCATTACCACTTTCTTGAGAAAATTATTTCTCATTTTGGAAACTCCCCAGTATCTACCGTAGTTGTTAGACTAGAATTATGCAATTTCTATATTTTTCCAAAATAATATCGGAATTGTTGGCTATAAACAACAATTTGTTTGGTCTTTTTTCCACCCTCGAAGTACGAGTATCAATTCTTTTTACAAGCTTTTAGTCAACTTCACATTTGTTTGTAAGTACCTACCTACCTAGGTAAGAACTACCAACTTCAAATTCCGCAAGTGAATTTTGACCCACATTTAGTTGTCCGATCAACAAGAAATGTGGCAGGTGTTCATAATTCCGGTGACAATGCATCATGGAATTTTTGGTAGAGAAAAAACAAAATAGCGGCTCCATTATGGCGTACGAGTTTTGTGATTATGTTTCGATTCTATTCAAAAGTAGTATGTAGGGGTTTTCGGGGACAGAGATCACGAATTTTTTGTCAAAATTCATAAATTCAACATGGCCTATGCCCCCAAAAAAATTTGTATGTGAGGGTTTTTAACCGACGAAACCAAAAAGGAGGAGGTTCTCTATTCGACCCGTATATTTTTTTTTCCATCATATTTTTTTATGTATGATCACGCATAACTTTTTACTGAGGCGTCCGATTCCGATAATTCTTTTTTCAGTGGATAGGGTGTACTTCGAATTTGGTCCCATTTGAATTTAAAAGATGAAATCCACCCCTAAGGGTAGCGAAATGAAGGATATTGATCACTCACCCTCTGAATTCTGGTCCGTTAACCGATTCTATCAGGCATAACTTTGTACTGGGTTCTTCGATTTGGATTATTCTTTTTTTAATAGATAGGGTATACCTTATATTTGGATTTCGAAAGGAATAAGTCACCCTTACGGGTAGAAAAATAGGGGATAATTGATTTTTGGCACACACATATGTAGTTGACAATGACAGATCGCTATTGACATTATTCTTGTTCCACATCCGTCAAAATCAGTATATTTCATGAGAGGATGGAATGATATACAAAGTAATGAAATAAACTAACCAGAACAACGAACATAATTTATATTACAACAAATAGTAAAAGTAGATAATCATATTATTTAACTGGTAATAGTTGAAGTAAGGTGGGTAAGTAATTATTTTGGAAGTAATCAAAAAACAAGTAGGTAGTAATTGGTAAATTTTAGCCACAAAAAATTGAAAAATAAAAACTTTTCAACAGAAAATCAAACCGACGAAATACGGAACTGAAAAGTAAAAAATAAAAACTTTTTAACAAAAAATTAAACCGACGAAAAAATCAACTGAAAAGCAAAAAATAAAATAAACCTTTTTAGTCTAAATGATAATTGAGCACCTAAACTAATGTAAGTAACTGATTTTGAGTCGGCGCCAAACAAACTAGCAATTGAATTAGGTGAAGCGTGAAATGATGGCAGCGAGATGCACGGCTGCGTTTTGATGACTTCTTTCGCAGACAATGATCTTCGATAATTGTTTGTTTGGCGCCGACTCAAAATCAGTTACTTACATTAGTTTAGGAGCTCAATTATCATTTAGACTAAGGTTTATTTTATTTTTTGCTCTTCAGTTGATTTTTTCATCGGTTTAATTTTTTGTTAAAAAGGATCAAAGATCAAGATTTATTGTTGACAGAATCCACGAATTCAAGATGGCGACAAGTTTAGTGATTATAGCCCGATTCCACTGAAAATTTGTGTGTGTGTTTTTTGGGTCGGATATCATGATTTTTTTTTTGTCAAAATTCATGATTTCGTGAAGATGACGACGTGTTTTGTTATTATGGCACGATTCCATTCGAAATTGTTATGTGGTTTTTTTTGTGGTGGGAGATTATACATTTTTGTCTGAATTCAATAAGATTTGATGAATGACTTAAAAAGAATTGAATAAAAATTATTAAAAAAAAAATTAAGACAACCTTTCATACAAATGCACTGAAAAGAAAAAAAATATTCATTTAATTGTTTGACCTAGGTTATTCTGTGAGTAGCAGAATCTGAGGTGATGTCAGAAAATTACAATCGCAAAGTTTTAGTGACTAGTATGATCGATAGGGATAAGACAAGTTGGCAAAATTACATTCCCGTGTCTAACTATTTTTTTTAAAATGGCGACCATTTTTTCCGAAAAATAGATTTTTTGGCGAATCTAACGGTACTAATTTATTTGCGATTGGATATTACTAAGCAAAATACTGGATAGTAATGTATTTACTTTTGTCAACTGTGCCATGGATAGCCATGATGCATAATATTCAGCAGTTATTTTTATCAAGTCTTCTTTGGAAAACAAAACACTCAGGTAATATCAGTGGCAATAAAAGTTTTCACTCATATGTCTATTAGAAAGTGTACGTAGATCTGCTTAGTTTTTTTTTCATATTTTTTTTCTCTTGATATTTTCTTTCCATGATAAAGAAAGATCAAGAGACAGTCAGTGACGTCTCTGTTCAGAGATATTTTTTACTTCAGTCATTTGGTGCTCAAAACGGAGGGGGGTTGAAAGTTTCCTGGTAGTTTTGAAAATTGGTATTTTTATGGATTTGTGACGTGCTCTTTCCGAATTTTCACTTTGCCAGCTCGTATTTTTGTTGTTCGCGCCACCATATTTGAAAAATGGCACCCAAGAACAGTTTTTTGACAATATTTCATTTCCGACTCATTTTACTATGAAAATAGTTATTCAATAAATTAAACTAGAAAGAAGTTCCTACAATTTATGTTCTAACGTTTTTTTTTGTAAAATTAATAATTTTAGCGTACGAATGCCGAAAACCAAAACACATCAGTACGGGTTTTGAGTTGATGCGATACTTGATGTAGAGTTAACTTTGCGGCTCTCGTACGTTGAAACTATTCAATTTACAAAAAAAACGTTAGAACATAAATTGTAGGAAATTTTCTTTAGTTTATTACATAACTATTTTAATCGTAAGATGAGTTGGAAATGAGATATTTTAACAAACTATATTTAACCGCCATTTTTTCATTATGACGGTGCGAGTGGTGCAAAAATACGAGGTGGTAAAGTGAAAATTTGGAAAGAGCACGTCGAATTTTATGCAAATACCGATTTTAAAAACTCCCGTGAAACTTTCCAAATAAAACTACCAAATGACTGGGGTATTTTGACTACTCTCGACAATGCATTATCGGCGGACAGTGAAGTTGTCGCATTACCACAGTCTTTCGGGACATTATTAATGAAAATCAGAAACAATCGAAAACCCAAAATCGATCCTTGAGGTACACCACTTTCGATTTCACCCCATTCTGAGTTTTTTTTTTCTTTTTACTAGTAATTAGAACCACTCTTTGCTCTCTTCGTTTCAGATAGAAAAGAAGAAAATGCCCTATTTTGTCAAACGGATTTCTTGTCTATTCTTGATAACAAATTTCTCTTGGTTGAGACGAGACAAGAAGATGCATTTTCTTGTCTTCCCAACAAAAGGCAGAAAAATTTAAAGTTTTAGCATTATTTTCTACATGAATAGAGGTTTAGAATAGAAGTGTCCGTCTTCTAAGCACTGTGTCCCACTCGATGTTGGTTCGAACTGTTGGCGAAAATGTTTTCAAGGCTTCGCAGTATGAAACTCAATACGTGCCCTTTTCAGCAGCCCTTTATTTATTCACTACCTTCATCCTCGTAACTTTTTTAAATCATTTATTTTTCTCAGCCTTATTACTGTCCTAATTTTTGCTGTCGATTTTCAAGACTTTGTTTCGTAGCTTACTTAATCACTTTTACTACACCAGAAATCCACTTCGTACTTTATATTGACTACTACGAAACATGTAATGCAAATTCTAAAATATAACAACTTTTGTTTTTGTTTCACTCGCCATTCTCTTAAGGGAAATGCATCAGATACTGCAATGATGATCTACGAATAATGCCAACGGCATTTTTCTTATGTTTGCATTCCTGTTACGTTCTCACATTCTTTCTATTCGAAATATATGTACGACATTTTTTCGTCAAATGATGAAATATCTGTTCAGTTTCGTTCTAAATTTTTGGCATCCTGTTGAATGTCTTTCCCCGCCCATGGAAACAAAGCAATTTATCAACATCACAAATAAAAGTCCCACTGAAACTGCTAACGCATTCTCTCCGTTGATTTTTTCTTTACGCCAAGCATCTATAAATCTCAAGTCGATTCCTCACTTTATTAAATCTTCGAACAGTGCATAATTGCGATACACATGGTCGCATAAATCATTGACAGGACAAACTGGCACTTATCAGGTTCGTTCTGTTATACGTTGGTCGCTAATGAACCTCCGGATCTGGAGCCGATCATGGAAACAATATAGCAGAATATTATACGTCTACGAGGAATAATTCTTTGATAGTTGATCTCTCATATTTGTAATATACATGGTACTGCAATTGCACTCCGATCTTTCACATTTCCTAAGTTTGAAAATGTCCCTCAAGAAATATTATTTTCATAGAAATTTAGTTTTGGGAAATTTTTCATTTGCCAAATTATTGTTTTGATGTTTTCGGAATGATGCACATCGATAGGCTGATAAAACTATCCAAAACCATTCACTATAGGCGAAGCCATGTAGTATCCTCCATTAGTCATTTCTCTTTAGTAAGAAAGAGCATCTAAATTTCAACAAGAGGTTACCTTGATGGTAGTATAGCTACTCTAGTCTGAATCTTTGAAAAAAAAATCAATGGTGTATTTCCAACCGAGGTCTCAACTTGTTCATAATAGGTTAGTCATTTTGGTAGGAAGGTGATTTCAAGTGTTTTTCTAAGGAAAGAAAATGATTTCCAATCAAGGTCTCAATCTGTTACTCCTCAGTTGTAATCACTTAGGTAGGATTCAGGATTTTGTGACTCTTGTCGGTGACAACTTTGCGAAAGGTAAGGAAAGCCTTGTGCGGTTGGTTTTGGGAGTTTTGAAAACGGGTTTCATGATGGTGGATTGAACTGCAAATTTGTGAATTCTGAGCTTGTTCAACTCTTGTGGTGATCGGTGAGTTGAATAGATCTATAGATGAGGAAGTTTAAGACGGTGTTGGTTTGAAATGGATGATGGTGAGAACTGCCTTGTAGATGCCGGTTGGTATGAATGTTGTTGGTTTCCTTTGTACTGAATAAATCGTTAGTTTCCGCGATAAGGCAAGGAGGTTTGCGAAGACTGGTGAAAAGGAAGATCCTATTGGTGCATCTCTCACGTGTTTGTAATATGTTTCCTGGAAATGGAAGTATGTGCTGTTCACACAATGGTTGGATTTGGTTATGGTATTTTCGGGTATATTATGTTTGTATTCTATATGTTTTGAGGAGTTCTATGAAGCGCACCTATGTTGAAGCTTCTTCGGTTAGAGGCCGAAGAATGTTCACTAGATGTTTGGCAAGTTTTTGACTAGGTGATCCGAAAGGACAAGTGGGCGGAGGTGAATGCTTGATTGTGTATTTTTGGAAGACCACAAATACCATGGTTGCTTGAGGATTTCATCCTGGGAAGGGGAATTTCCTCGTTTCTCTCGATAGTTTGTAGTTGTTAATAAGTGTTCCGGTCTACTTCTCGAGATACGTTGTGAGGAAGTCAATACAACCTAAGATTAAGCAGATTGAGACCTCGGTTGGAAATCACTTTCCTCTATCACTCCAAACAGTAATTTGTATTTCTTTACCACTTTTATTGAAAATGTCTCAAAAATGGGAGCGCTAACGTCAAAACTATCAAATTCTTGGACGTGGTTCAACCCGAACTCGATAGTTTGGAGTATTTTTTTTTATTTTTCGTGTCAGAAGCATCGTAAGTTGATATATATAAATTCACCACACAAAAGGTGTTTTTATAATTTATTTTTCATATATATATATATATATATATATATATAAATATATTTATGTGAAGAAAAAAAAATATGCTAGAGCTAAACATATTTTGCCCAGAAGCGGGCGACGTCGATTGCGTTCGGCTTCGCTGCCATGAGGTCCTCTATGGTACATCTAGCGGGGCACAGCGGCCAAGTGTACATATGTTGCGTGGTTTGCAGTTCTCCACAGTCGCAGAGATTGGAGTCCACAGGGTAGCCCCATTTATTTAGGGTATCTCTCGATCTCGCAGTGTCCGTCCGCAGTCTGTTTAGCGCCTTCCAGATTTCCCAGTTTTTGCCGCCTCCTGGTGCCATTTCTTCATTCGGCTCCATCCAATGTTGGTTTGAGGTCTTCCCCCAAAGGTCCACTCTGGTTTTAGGTTCCTCGTAATCTTCTGTCGATCTCAGGAAGCTTCGCCTTGATTTAAGTCGCTGATGGGCTGGTTGGAGACCGTAGAGTTCAGTAGTTTGGATCGTTCTTTGAGTGCAGCTGCTTCCCTACGGATGGCAGGAGGAGCGATGCCAGCTAGGTGGTGGATCTTATTCAGGGGTGTTGGCTTCAAGCATCCGGTGATGATTCTGCTTGTCTCGTTGAGGGCGACATCAACTTGTTTTGCGTGCGCTGAGCTATACCAAACCGGGCATGCATACTCGCCGGGGCGAGTGCTGAGGTTTTGAGAATATCGTCCATTTTAACATTGTTTGTACCCTTGCACCGTTTTTATTTTTTATTATCTTTTGTCATGTATTGCATTGTTTTATGCTATTAGTATACACTAACCAAGCTTTGTCAACAAGATTCTGTCTTATGATAATAAAGCATATTTATTATTATTATTATACAGGAGAAACGCCAAGGCCTTTAAAAATAATATCACGACCATTGTAGTGATTCAGACATTCCGAACATGCGAACTGCAACACTGTTGCCAAGCAAGTTGCTCGCATGCACGGTTTACAAAGCTGTCTACGAACGAAAGTTTGTTGGATTCTACTAGTGTTTTCTGATTGGCTGGTGAATGAAAGACATTAAGATCTTAATTAACAACTAATCAGAAAACAATACGCGATGTGCACGACAATTAATTTGAACATTTTTGTCTTTCAATTTTGAAAATTCTGCCATTCTTTCAAAAAAAAATAAACATACCGCCTATGCTCCATCCATTTCACCGAGTTGTAGCCTGACAGTACTTCAGAGTATGGTACCAAAAATATATATAATACAATAGAGCGACTATTCACTCCAAAGAATAATTCACCACATTCGTTATGAATGTTTCCTCAAGTGAATAGTGCAACTACCATTAACAATTTCACCCAGATAAGTTATGAAATGAAAATGCATAGTGCATAGTGCAACCCAATCACATTGACTATTCAAGTATACTTTGTACCGTCTGCTTTAATTTTAACATATAATTTATATGAATTCAAATAAATCTGGTACTTCAGTGTACCATCCTTCAACAAAGCGTTAATTAATTGATTAGTTACTTAGTTTAAAAAAAATAAAAAATTTTTGCTTAGTTAAACCTCAGTTCACACTGAAATTCAAACTGTACCACCTACTTAATTTGCACACTATGTCACCTAATCTTAAGTTTTGTATTGTGTACTACGGAGCGTTCTTGTCATTGGATTGTTATTCAATCTGTAAGAATGCCGATGTACTTATAGTTATTTAATCAACTAGTGCTCACTAATGTACCAATCACAAAGAATATATAATACACTCCCAGAAAAGTACAAAACTCACTTAGAAGAAATACATTCTCAACGACTCATTAAATACAAATTCAAAGATTATATTGAGTCAACTGACAGACACACCCTACACACAATAATCAATGCAAATAAACTCCACACCGATTTTTTTTTTTTTTCTCTTCTTTCTAGTTAAATATAATCAATACTGACATAACCACATTGCACTTGTACTTCATCATTAAAAACATAAAACAATCCAATCTTTGTTTATTTGCCACCAATAACTTTATATGAAATGAAAATGTAAACAAAAATGTATATTGGAGTGGATAAATATTATTATTATAAAATATTATTATTAATGGTGGCGATTAATGATCGAGATATTTTAACGCGTTAATGTTCGAGATCATCAATCGCCATTTTAATATATGAGTTGATTACAAAAATTTTCCGTCGACCTCGTTCCTGGGGTCAACGTGAAATCCAATAGCCATTTCTTCCAACTAGGAGGAAACTTACAATATTTGGATTTTAAAATACATAATTTTGACAGCGCGAAGGTAATATGATGTGACATTTGAATAGTATTCGAATTCGTGTATGTTAACTTGCCTTTACCACAATGATTCATTGATGGAGAAATCGACCATTTACGGATATTAATGGTAGATTTCGGTGTATGTTTGCTTGCATATATCACAATCAGAATCAAAAGATTAATTGAAGGTTAAATGGGGTCATTAACGATCGATTCGTAGTAGATTCAACAGACTCGTTAATACGAGGTCGCCGGAAAAATACATGAATAGACTAAAAGAGTTAATAACTAACCTTCTTCGGAAGGGTGATGTTTAATTACAGTAAATGAATTGAAATATTCTATTAGATTAGCAGGAGTTATAATATTCATAAATTCACTGGAATAGGTAGAAATTATAGCTGAATCATTCATTATGTATAATCCGGAAGAGTATTCCTGAATGTGAAATACTGTCATGTACTGGGCTATTCAATATCATATCATTTACTGAACTATTCGAGTTCACGTATGCGTTGGTGTTTCCCGGAATTATTCTTTGAAGCCAGTACAACGCATATCTATTGATGTCATTCCAGGCTCAAGTGTAAGTCTTAGATACTATTTTCTTTCATCCCACAATAGCTTCGTAGATCAATAGGTGATATAATGTCAAGCAAAAGTGTGTCGAGATTTTCAGCGCAGCCGGATAATCTCCGCGTTACGGCAATTGTCACCACGGTGTATTAATACATCTTGATGAATATCCACGACTAATGCAATCAATTTCGAGAAGCACCACGGTTGTGTATATCATATATTTCCCGGGAGTTATTTGTGAACGACGCGTCACCCCGAACACACTCGCCTTTCAATCATGCACCTAATTCCTACGCACCTCGCAGACAAATTGCTCGTCCCCAAGTCCTCCCTCTCTTTCTTGCTTTCTTCGGAATGCAACGTCTCTTCTATCCATTTTCTAATATATTTCATTTACCAGCATGTACCGTTCTGTGGATTTTATTTGAACTATAAAGTTTTTTTTTTATATGCATACGCGTTGGTCAAATTGACCTATCATCAATTTGTTCACTTGTCAATATTGTTACGAAACTGGGGTCAACACAATAATATGCTCTGACAATGCAATACTTTTACAACTCAAAATGCACCGCACTAAATACACTAAAGACACTTTGAATTACTTTGTTTTTCTGTACAACAATATAGACAAACTAACTGTCGCGTGCGAGATTCACACGACATACCCGCGTTCGTCCTCCTCGAACATTCAAGCTGTTCTCGAAATATGTGGACCATTCGATGACGTCATCGGAACTCCCAACTGCCCGGCAGAAGAATCAGATGACGGTTGTTAACAGCACAGTGGTGGACTGGGATTATTTCCGTGATTTCCGTGACCATATCTTCAAAATATTATGAATGGCTCTTGTTCTCTACATTATGAAATATACACATGCTCCACTACACTACACTAACCCAAATGCTTCGGTCCTCTTTCGTCTTCGAACCAGATATAAAGTCTATCCTCCCGTCCATTAGCTATCTTCTTGATTTCGTCTGCCAGTGTTTGGCTTACCCTGCGATAGTGTATATATTCCCTATATTTTTGTGTAAAAATATTCGCCACACTACCAGAGTAGGATGTCATCTTGTTATGTAATGCGATCTGACAGTTCAGTAGGTACTTAACAATATTGTTTGTAGTTTGATCCGAGTCTTATAATATCCCAAATAGCACTTTAAATGGACAGAACGTAGCGGCCACGATTCTGGAAAACTGAAGTATTTGACCACAACCACTGCCACGTAATATACACGGTTTTATCACGCGGCGGCTACCAAAATGGGGAAGATTATTTTTTTTTTGTCAGAATTCAATTACGGATTTCATAAATTACTAGAAGTAATTAAATAAAAATAATAAAAAAATTGGAAGACAAAGTTATACAAATTAAAAATAATTTAAAAAGTTGAAAAGGGAAACATTCTCAATTGAATATTGATAGAAAGATTCTTCTGTGAATTGAAAAATCCACGATTAAAATGAAGTTATTTTTTGTGAATGTCCAACAGAAAACAACTACTTACCCGGCTAAAGCCACGCTGGACATTGAACTACATCTGATAGATATTCTGAAAAGGCCCTAACTCAAAAGAAAAAATCTGAAATTGAAAATTTGCATTTTTATTCAGATAGTTATTTGATTTTCTATTCCAGTCTTGATTAGGAACTCATAAAGATGAATGAGGCAAAGAAGAATGTTTTCCAAAAGAGAGTACTCACCAGAAATCATTCATAACATTGACGCAGGAGAGACATCGCATTCACTAGGTCTTCAATACATTTTTGTCGACGAAAATCTATTTCACGCTTCCACGATCATCAGGAAGACCGGAAGGAATGGGAAACACATTTTCAAGAAGCAATCTCACTTTGCAAAGATGGAAAAAGTTAGAATCATTTCTTCTGGAGAGACACTTTGAAATTAGTGTTTTCTGACATTAAAACCTGTCATGGGGTATGATAGATTGATTTGTTGAAAATATTAACAGGATGTTCATAAAATCAGATGTGGAACCTGCGATGAAAGATAACCTTAGTACTATCTTCCATCGTCAAGATAACCTCTTGTGGGGTATTCATGTTGAAAGAAAATCTCAATTGAATATTGATAAAAAGATTTTTCTGTGAATTGAAAAATCCACGATTAAAATGAAGTTATTTTTTGTGAATGTATAACAGAAAACAACTACTTTCCCGGCTAAAGCCACGCTGGACATTGAACTACATCTGATAGGTATTCTGAAAAGGTCCTAACTCAAAAGAAAAAATCTGAAATTGAAAATTTGCATTTTCATTCAGATTGTTATTTGATTTTCTATTCCAGTCTTAATTAAGAACTCATAAAGATGAATGAGGCAAAGAAGAATGTTTTCCAAAAGAGAGTACTCACCAGCAATCATTCATAACATTGACGCAGGAGAGACATCGCATTCACTAGGTCTTCAATACATTTTTGTCGACGAAAATCTATTTCACGCTTCCACGATGATCAGGAAGACCGGAAGAAATGGGAAACACATTTTCAAGAAGCAATCTCACTCTGCAAAGATGGAAAAAGTTAGAATCATTTCTTTTGGAGAGACACTTTGAAATTAGTGTTTTCTGACATTAAAACCTGTCATGGGGTATAATAGATTGATTTGTTGAAAATATAAACAGGATGTTCATAAAATCAGATGTGGAATCATCTGCGACTGAAAGATAAACCTTAGTCACTATCTTCCATCGTCAAGATAACATCTTGTGGGGTATTCATGTTGAAAAGGGAAACATTCTCAATTGAATATTGATAGAAATATTTTTCTGTGAATTGAAAAATCCACGATTAAAATGAAGTTATTTTTGTGAATGTCTAACAGAAAACAACTACTTCCCGGCTAAAGCCACGCTGGACATTGAACTACATCTGATAGATATTCTGAAAAGGCCCTAACTCAAAAGAAAAAATCTGAAATTGAAAATTTGCATTTTCATTCAGATAGTTATTTGATTTTCTATTCCAGTCTTAATTAAGAACTCATAAAGATGAATGAGGCAAAGAAGAATGTTTTCCAAAAGAGAGTACTCACCAGAAATCATTCATAACATTGACGCAGGAGAGACATCGCATTCACTAGGTCTTCAATACATTTTTGTCGACGAAAATCTATTTCACGCTTCCACGATCATCAGGAAGACCGGAAGAAATGGGAAACACATTTTCAAGAAGCAATCTTCCTTTGCAAAGATGGAAAAAGTTAGAATCATTTCTTTGGAGAGACACTTTGAAATTATTGTTTTCTGACATTAAAACCTGTCATGGTATGTTACATTGATTTGTTAGATTAAATAGATAAATATAATCAGATGTGAATTCATTCAGATAGATGAATTATACTATTTCTCAGATACTCTGGAATATTGAAAGGAAACATTCTCAATTGAATATTGATAGAAAGATTTTCTGTAATTTTTTTATTTTTTTCAGTTCACAGAAAAATCTTTTTATCAATATTCAATTGAGAATGTTTCCCTTTTCAACATGAATACCCCACAAGAGGTTATCTTGACGATGGAAGATAGTGACTAAGGTTCATCTTTCAGTCGCAGATGATTCCACATCTGATTTTATGAACATCCTGTTTATATTTTCAACAAATCAATTTAAAAAGTATTTATTAAGATAATTCTTTATAAAAATGCATCAAAAAGGAAATTATTTTCCGTACAATCACTATATCATTGAAGGAGCGTACCTGGTATGTGTGGTTTGAGAAGAATGATTCATTTACACTCACCACATTATTTTCCATGTTTGAGAAAATGTTATCAACACAACCGTCACTATTTGCTGTTTATAGAGTTTGAGAGTTAGTTTTTGAAAATCCCTTATTTGGAACGACGTTGGTTGAGATCATTGTTTTTTCTCGGCGATAATATCTAAATAGGTTGAAATTGAATCGCTTAAATGTGTACAAAATTTTTTTTTGAGAATCGTGTTTGGTACTCTAATAGGTAGTTGTATTTCTATTATAATGTACGTAAAACTATGACCTCTGCCCAGATACATTAAAACCTCGGAATATATCTGAGCAGAAGGTTGAAACATGTTGTAGCTGAATTTGTTTCGTCAAGCTGTTTCTGATGCTTTTTTTTGAAAATAGGGCTGATCAGAATACAAACTTCATGTAGAAATTGCAGAAAATGGAAGTTCACATGAAAAAACAGTAGTACTAGAAATTCACTTAAAGGTCACGGTAAAACTATAGCTACGATTCTGGGTTTTATATCCTTCAGAAATCCATGGATAAATCGATTCGTTTTACGGGAGCCTTGTTGCGTGAGTCGCACTAGCACTTGACAGCTTTTCCGAATATTTATCTTCGTCATCGGAGTTCTTCGGTTACCGCTCAGAGCCAGGTGGAGGAAATTGTAGCACATCGCCATGATGCATCTTAATTGAATTTTATAATTGCTTCTACAAAATTATAATTTGTAGTATATTTTCGAAACATAATTTATTAATATGTATATTCTTATCATGAGTGCTTATCGGAATTAGATTGCACGCAACATCGTTCGTCGAACGCTTAAAATGCGTATTGTATGGAACGCAATGTAATTCAACTTATTACGTTTTATTTTTCGATTTACAGTTGCTTACTAACCGAATAATGAAAGTTTGTTTCTTGACGAAATTGTAAGTAGACAACAAACGTCGTCGAAAAAATGCCAAGAGTGAAAACGCATATGAAAAACAGATGTAACAATAATAATATATTTACCAAAAAAACAGAAATGTACAGAAATTTATAAAAAAATTAAAAAGTATAGGTAAAATGTTTGAATTAGTAGTATATGAATAATGAGTGAGTTGAGATATATTTAGGTTTACATAAAATTATATTGTATTCATTCACAATATTTTTTCATATATCACAGTTCAGTAGTGGTAAATAGAGATAGCCCACAAAGGGATTAATCCCTGTTCGCGGGTAAAATAGCCAAAACTTACAATTAAATACTCCAATATACAAAAAATGTGCAACTTCAATATTTATATTTAACAATTAATTCATCAACATCATTAGACTGATAAGATGTTTTAGGAATGATGAGATTTTTTTTTGTCGATTGAATCATGTATTTTTGACCTGGGTGTTGAATAAAACTAGTATTTGTTTTTTTAATAATCCGAGATAGTGTAGCTGTGTTATATCCAGAGGGATTTCGGTATACAGTGCTTCTCAAAAGTCCCCTCCCCCCCTCTCATTTTTGGAACGATTATACATAAAATTTGGAAACTGAATATGAAAGGTTGTATACTTCCCTACTAGTGATGATATATGACGAAATCGTCAGAGATGACGTCACAAGGCCATTGTGACCAATAATTTTAAATGAAACCCTACGGCAAGCGACACCTCTTTTGAAAGATATCGAAAAAACCTAATCAATGATACCAATTTTGTTTGTGCTTATGGCAGTTTCGGCAACTCGCTTTTAAAAAACGCAAAGCTGAGATGAATTGAATCAGTTGATACTAAAATTCCAAATTCTAGCTCCGCCTCTGGATAGTTGTCAAATAAGCTGACGTTTTTGTTAGTCTCCCTAATCCGACGTTTTTGTAATTGTCCAAGTTTTTGTACATTTAATAATTTGTGTATTGTTGATCGAACGTTTGACTGTTGTAGCAGCTTTTGGTACTTTTAATATTTTTGTACATTTTAATAATTTGTTGAAATGTTGTGAACCGAACGTTCAAGTGCTTCAAGAAGCGAAATGGTACGTGCTTTAGGTGATAAAGTAGCAGCGATCCTAATTCTTGGTGAAACTGGACAAAATATTCGTGCAGCAGAAGGAATTTTTAATGAGAGGTTTTCCGATCGTCCCGTTTCGAGGACTTATTTAAGGGAGCTTCTTCGTAAGTTTGAAACAACGGGTAGTATGAATGATGCGAAACGATCTGGCAGACCACAAATTTCTGATTAGAAAAAAATTGATATACTGGCAGAAGTAATAGTTAATCCTACTTCTTCAACAACTCACGTTGCATCTATCTGTGAAGTCAGTCGAAGTACAGTACACAGGGTGTTGAAAAGAAACAAATTTCATCCATACAAATTAAAAATGGTTCATCAACTCTCAGACGACGACCCAGACCGAAGACTAGAATTTTGTGAAAATATGAAAACTAAAATTAACCAACAGCCAGACTATGTCATAACAATTTGTTTTAGTGACGAAAGTACTTTCTATCTAAATGGAAATCTAAATACACAGATTGTGAGGTATTGGAGTAACGCAAATCCTCATCTGTTTCGTGAAACACATACCCAATTTCCCCAGAAGGTGAATGTTTGGGCAGGTATCCTGGGAAACCACATTGTTGGGCCTCTTTTTTTGAATACTAATTAAACTGGTGAGGTTTATCTGGATCTGTTGCAAAACGCAATAGAACCGTTAATCCTTGAAATTTTGGAAGATAATCCAGATGAATTCGGCAATTTGGAAATAATATTCCAACAGGATGGTGCTCCTCCACACTATTATGGTGCAGTAAGACGGTATCTGAATGAGGAGTATCGTGGTAGATGGATTGGACGACGAGGTTCAACGGAATGGCCAGCTCGATCACCGGACCTTTTTTCTGTGGGGGTACCTTGAATCGAAGGTTTACGCCACTGAACCTGACAATATTGACGTTTTAAAACAACATATTGTTGCAGAATGTGAGGCTGTTTCCGCAGGCACATTTGCAAAGGTACGAGAAGAGTTTGAAAATAGAATATTTCACTGTCAGGAAGTGAATGGAGGTCACTTCGAGAAATTTCTTTAAGTAGATACTGATTCTCAAATCTGTAATCAATATCATACTGAATGGAATTTAAATTTTAATGTTTACTGATGAGCCATCAAAACTGCCATAAACACAAACAAAATTAGTATGATTGAATAGATTTTTTACGATACTTTTCAAAAGAGGTGTTGCTTGCCGAAGGGTTCCATTTAAAATTATTGGTCACAATGGCCTTGTGACGTCATCTTTGACGATTTCGTTATCTATCATTTAGGTAGAAAGTACTTTCGTCACTAAAACAAATTGTTTTGACATAGTCTGGCTGTTGGTTAATTTTAGTTTCCATATTTTCACAACATTCTAGTCTTCGGTCTGGGTCGTCGTCTGAGAGTTGATGAACCATTTTTAATTTGTATGGATGAAATTTGTTTCTTTTCAACACCCTGTGTACTGTACTTCGACTGACTTCACAGGTAGATGCAACGTGAGTTGTTAGAGAAGTAGGATTACCTATTACTTCTGCCAGTATATCAATTTTTTTCTCATCAGAAATTTGTGGTCTGCCAGATCGTTTCGCATCATTGATACTACCCGTTGTTTCAAACTTATGAAGAAGCTCCCCTAAATAAGTCCTCAAAACGGGGCGATCGGGAAACCTCTCATTAAAAATGCGTTCTGCTGCATGAATATTTTGTCCAATTTCACCAAGAATTAGGATCGCTGCTACTTTATCACCTAAAGCACGTGCCATTTCGCTTCTTGAAGCACTTGAACGTTCGGCTCACAACAGTTTAACAAATTATTAAAATGTACAAGAATATTAAAAGTACCAGAAGCTGCTAAAACAGTTAAACGTTCGATCAACAATACACAAATTATTAAATGGACAAAAACTTGGACAATTACAAAAACGTCGAATTAGGGAGACTAACAAAAACGTCAGCTTATTTGACAACTATCCAGAGGCGGAGCTTGAATTTGAAATTTCAGTATCAACTGATTTAATTCATCACAGCTTTGCGTTTTCCAAAAGCGAGTTGCCAAAACTGCCATAAACACAAACAAAATCAGTATCATTGAATAGGTTTTTTCGATACCTTTTAAAAGAGGGTTCCATTTAAAATTATTGGTCACAATGGCCTTGTGACGTCATCTTTGACGATTTCGTCATCTATCATCACTAGTAGGGAAGTTTACAAACTTTAATATTCAGTTTCCAAATTTCACTTGTTTATGTATAATCGTTCCAAAAATAAGAGGAGGGAGAGGACTTTTGAGAAGCACTGTATACTATAGGACAGAGGTAGCTGAAACATCACTATGTTATTGTTTTTTTCACTTTTGGAATTGCTGTTGTTTTAGTTATTTGTTTGAAACTGTTTTTACAAACTTTTATTTAAATTCACATTTGTATGTTTGTTTAGTTCCAATCTTGCAAGTGAATTTTGACCCACTTCTAGTTGTCCGATTAACGTGAAATTTGTCAGGTGACAATGCATTATGTAATTTTTGCTACAGAAAAAACAGAATGACAACTCCAATATGGCGGACAAGTTTTGTGATTATGGTTCGATTCTATTCAGAATTGGTATGTGGGGGTTTTCGGGGTTAGAGATCAATTTTTTGTAAAAATTCATAAATTCAAGATGGCGTCACCAATATGGCGACGAGTTTTGTGGCTATAGCCCGATTCCACTGAAAATTGGTATGCGGGGGTTTTTGGGGTCGGAAATAATGTTTGTTTGTCAAAATCCAGGAATTCAAGATGGCGGCTCCAAGATGGTGACGAGTTTCGTTATTATAGCCCGATCCGATTCAAAATTGGTGTGTGGGGATTTTTGGGGTCAGACATCATGATGTGTTTGTCAGGATTCATGAATTCAAGATGGCGACTCCAAGATGCCGACGTGTTTTGTTAGTATGGCCAGATTTTTGTAAAAATTCAATGGGATGATGGATTTTATGGATGACTTAAAAAAAATCGAATAAAAGTGATTGAAAAAATAAGACAAGCTTTCATACAAATGCACTGAAAAGGGAAAAAGTTATTTCTTTAATTGTTTGACCTGGGTTATTGTTTTTAAGTAGCAGATTTAAAAGCTTGCCGCGAATATAAAATTGTTGTTTTTGTGCTTCCTTTTCAGTGCATTTATATGAAAGCTTGTCTTAGATTTTTTTTAATTGTTTTTATTGTTTATGAAATGGTTTATTACAATACTTTGGAAAAATAATCGTCGTATGTCGAATACTTTTGTTTCTTCATATACAGTATAGGTTGGGTATCTGAAGTATTTTCCATGAATGGTTTTCAAAATCCATTTTTGCGTCACTTCAATTTTTCTTAATATTTTTTTTCAACTCTTCCTCAAGCTAGAATACCATACGTCAGATGTGGCTGAAGTAGTACATTGTATTATTTTACCAGATGTTCTATATCAACGACTCTTTTGTAAAACTTGAATATTAATATAATAGATCTTACTTTTTTCACTATATGTTTTTTTTGGAATTTCTTCATTATATGGCAGTCAATAATGATTCCAAGAAATTTAATTTTTCTTCAGTTGCGTATCCGTATGGTAAAATACCGCTGTGTCGTCAGCAAAAGCGACTATATCACCAGCAATATCGAGTTTGAAGAGATCATTGACATACATTTTGAATAGCACAGGACCAAGTAGGTACTGTTCCTTGGGGAACTCCGAAAGCCATAATCGTAGCTGTACTCGTTTTGTCTCCTATGTTCACTTTGTTCTGTCTATTTTCCAGGTAACTTTTCATTAGGCCATAGGGGATTCCCGAATTCCGAACTTTCTTAAAGTGATCAGTAATTTTTTGTTGCATACCGTATCAAAGGCTTTGGCTAAGTCAACGAAAATACATAACGAGGTTTCACTTTCATCCAAAAATTCATATATTTTTTATCTTAACTAAGTCATTGCGTTTTCTGTTGAATTATATCAGTAAATCTTCAATTAACAATTATTTGGGGGGGATAAGTGCTTTTTTTGCTTAACCAACAAGTGTCAATCATCGAACCCGATTATGTAAGATCGCTGGGCATAACACGAAAATATGTAGGAATATATAATAGTTGAATTATTTTTCAACCAAAATTTAATATTTTCATAATTTTGAAAAGGAAGACTAAGCAATTAATTTTTGGAAAAATACTAGGCCAGTTTTGGCCAAACTAAAAATTTCTTGAGCATATTCTTTTCCGTTGTACACTCTATCATAACTACGGAAAAACAACATCCGTTTTCTGTACTCATTCCGTTATAAAATATTCAATTCCCAATTCAAGGGGCCCACATCTTCCCCCTTACGCACCACTTCTTATAACGCAAACTGACTTTTTGCTGACATGTGCAGATTTGTATACGTTAAGAGTTCCACAAAAATGAAATACATAGACCAGGGCCAAACCGATTTTAAATACCCGAATTCATGAAAAATTCTTAGCAGTATACTGCGGACAAATGCACTATAAAGTGTTACGATTGTTGTAGATAAACCCTATGGGTATTTTTTATATGTTGCTTTGTTTTCGTTCGCAGATATATGAAATTTTGATAATTCAACTTATTGTTAATTTTTTTATATTTTTTACGGTATTCATATTTTTTTTAGGTTCTTCATTATTTTTCTGGAAAACCACAGTTGATGTATTTTGTTGTTTTTTTTTGTCAAGGTGGCGCACTCATTTATATCCAAATTATCATTTTCTAACTCATCCCAGTACACTTCCTTTAGAATATTGTAAACTTTTGTGAAGTTGGCTTTATTGAAATTTTACTCCTTATTTTTTGTATATTTTGACTCCTTGGGTACACTTTCAAGTTGAAGAATAATGATGGATAATGTTCATTTTCTCCCAAAAGTGGCTTATTACATTTTTCCAAAAAAATTGAACAATTACTAATAACTAAGTCCAGATATTCAGTCTGTTAGGGACGTTATTATACGGCCCAGTATTGATTAGATTTATACAATTCAGATATATTTGCTCAATTGAGGATAATCTCGCTTTTTGACATATATTCATTACCCCCGGAATGTTAAGATCTCTCACCTACAAAAAAAATTCATTTGAAGCTGGTAATCTATTTTCTATGTTGTCAAAAATATTTTCATACTGTCTGATACATACAAAGCATAGATAACAATATTGCTACCAAGAAAATTAATAGAAAAATCGAATTAAACGGTTTTCTTCACATAAAGGATTCAATATAAAATTGAACCAGAAAATGGTAGATCTCAGGTGAAAAACAACTACTTTCCTGGCAAATACCACGCAGAACATTGAATGATATTCACCTGAAAATCCATGCATACTTCCATAAAATATCAATGGACATTGAATGCAAATGTTTCTTTCTGATAAGCTCGATTATGTTTAATTTATGTCGTGTTCACCTAACAATCCGCATACCGGTTTCAGGCTTCTTGGCCCTCATCAGTACGGAGTAGTCAACCAGCCAAAGGTGCAAAGAACTCTGGCTGAAGTGAGACACAACGTAAACAAACCATCATCGATCTTGTAACACCTATAGGTACGCCGGAAAAGATAAACTTTAACTGGCGGTACCTAGTGACAGAAAGAAACACTCCGAAAATCTCCCACCTCGATAGGTTTCTAAATAAAAGATTCCTTCTCAGTAGGAGTGGCAAGCCCGTCTAGCATATAGTGAAAGAAAAGTGCCATGTGAAGTGGAATGAATAGAAAAATCGAATTAAACGGTTTTCTTCACATAAAGGATTCAATATAAAATTGAACCAGAAAATGGTAGATCTCAGGTGAAAAACAACTACTTTCCTGGCAAATACCACGCAGAACATTGAATGATATTCACCTGAAAATCCATGCATACTTCCATAAAATATCAATTTTAACCCATAAATCCTCAACATTGATATCATTACAGGAAAATAGCAATTGTTGAAATATGCTGAAATATGCATCCTATCAGAAAAAATTCAATGCAAAAGTTGTAGATAATAAAAAAATCTAAAACCCTACCTCAAAATTAACGAGAAAAATGCTAAAAACCGTTTGTATGTTTTTAATTTTTATCTCCCGCAACAAAAAATATTTTTTTATGAAACTTGGTGAAAACGTTATTTTTTGTGGTCTGAATAAGCTGTAACTTTTACAAAGCAAAATATTTATTTTTTGATTGTATCGAATTTAAATAAAAAAAGCCTGATTTTTCAATCGAAAAATTTGGTTTACAAATTATTATTTTTTTAAATTTACCATTGCTTATTTTAATGAATCAAGAAAATTAGAAAACGTGTCGAGAGATTCTCGATCCTCCAGAGTATTTTTTTATGCAAATTCCTAATTGTAATATGATGTTTTGAATTCATATCGAAAACGTAAGCTTTCAACGATGAATGATTTCACCTATCGTTGACGAGCTTTTTCTTGGTCGATAGTTAACTTGGTAACACAATGAATGTCATTTATTAGGTATATAAAAATCTTTATTATTCAGATAACACAGGTGTTGCAAAAATAAATATTTTTCCAATTCCTAATGTTCCTCATTGTAACATAGTTTGCAAATTATTATACTGCCACCAATTGGTAAAATGAGTTGTCTTCCCGATTCGCAAAACTTTTGCTTTTTTTGGTAGAGTACAAATACGAAAATATTTTTCTTTTGATTTTACCATCATTTCCGTGTTGCAAATTAATGAAAACATTGTACGTCCAGACATTTCCACTTGCAACCTTCATTCGAAACTTATGTAATAATTCCGATACTTATTTCAATAAAAAAAAAACAACTTAATGAAAATAGTAATTCACGTAACAAGACCGGAAAATAGGTTTTTTTTGGACGAATAGACAAAATTCTAGGACGAGCCGTAGGCGAGTCCTGGAAGTCTGTGAGTCCAAAAAAACTATTTTCGGGCGTGTTGCATAAAATATTTTTTCGGCAACCGTGTAGAATAACAAATCAATGGGAAGACATATTTATTTATTTCTTTATTATACATTTTAATTCTCATTTGAATTAAACAGAACAGAACAAAAAATACTACATATTAACAGAAACATTCTAATTCTTGTTTATATTGAAATTCGAGCAATTGCTAATATTGAAGGGATTCAATTTGTCTGATGGAAATTTCCCAAGGCACATTTTCAAAGTCACTATCGCTGCTGCTTTCCATATTTCATTGCGATAAAAAAACATGCAAACTTTTGACAACTAATTTTATATGAACTGTCAGCCGTTATTTCGTTGCTATGGTAATGATGATCAACTGCATTTATCAAAACCATACCTACCAAGATTTTCATATTTACAATGACAACAACGACGTGATTCTTCCCGGCCTAGTCCGGGAAATACGTACTTCCCGAACTAGGCCGGAAAATGCTACTTTCTCAAAGAGAAAGCGTCCGGGAAGTGGGTACATCCCGGACGGTTGCCGAAAAAATATATTTTCCGTTTGACGTAAGAGGTTGCAAATTAAAACACTTGTCAAGAACATTATTTTAGTAATTTTTTCGAGTTTTGGAATTTTCATCGAAAAATTAGGACTACCAACCATTTTTTCGAAAAACAAACATTTTTTAAAAAAATTTAAATTTTAAATTTTTCTTTAAAATAAATTTTTCTAATTCCAAATATACAAAATATCATATGAAAGTCTTCTACACTACACGGAAGTTTTGAAACTTTTGTAATTATTGTTAAATTTTGGGAAAATCATTTCTATCTCTACTGCCCTAAACTTCTTTCATAACGATGTGGCCAGGCATCTCCCACTGAATGTAAATAACATTATATTACATGAAAATAATTTTTTTTCATCAATTTCAACGCTTATTTGCAATAAGAAATAAGAAATTCTCAAGATTATTAAAAAATCAATTATGAAAAAGTCGTTTTTTTTGTTTTTTGCATTTTTAACGATAAATTTCCACACCAACAATAAATTTTTTTCATGCCATCTTAAAGTTGAGGTTTCAACAAAGAAAATGGGCACTGTTGAAAAATTGAAAATTTGTAAACCAACATATTCGATTGAATATTAGTCTTTTTTTTAAATTTAAATTCGTATACTTACAATCAAAAAATAAATATTTTTCTGTGAAAAAATTACAGCTTATTTAAAACACAAAAAAGAACGATTTCACCAAGTTTCATAATAAAAAAAGGAAATTGCGGGACATAATTTAAAAAAAAAATGTTTTTCGCGTTTTTTTCGTTAATATGGAGGTTATGTTGAAAAATGATTGATACAAAAATTTAGATTTCTCAATTATCTACAATTTGTTTCGATAAGATGCATATTTCAGGCACAAATCGTAAAAATCCAATATCTAACCCTGATAACGTATATTTAGCTACCCCCACCCCCCCTTCCAGAACTTTTACACAGTCGTCTTGAATTTTCTTAATTTACTTATAATTCACCCAAAATTTTCCGACTATCAAAATACTGCTAAGAATTTTTTTGTTTCAAAAATGATTAGCCCTTGTCTAACATTCAGTATACTGCTTCGATTCGATGTGTTTAATCACAATAAATGTTCGAAATGTCCACCTCCTGCATGTATGCACGCATCCAATCTTCTTCTCATTGATTCGCGCAGTCTTTGGAAAATTCCTGGAGTATTTTGAATCGTTTTACAAGAGTTAATCATTCGATTACATAATTCTTCTTAATTTTGGATAAGTGTCTGGTAAATTATGGATTCCAGATGTCCCCACAGGAAAAAATCCAAACTGTTAAGGTCTGGTGACCTAGAGGGCCATGGTTGAGGCGCTCCCCGAACTATCCAACGCAACGGTTGCCGAAAGTTTAATCTAGAAATTCTCGCGCGTGGATGCTAAAATGTGCCGGGGCCCCGTCATGCATAAACCACACTTCATTTCGTAGTCTAAGCGGCACATCTTCCAGTAAAATAGTCAAATCTTCTTCAAGAAAATGACGATATTTCTCTCCGTTTAATCTTCCCGGAATAAAGATTGGACCTATAAAATAATCTCCAAGGATTCCTGCCCACAAGTTGAGAGAGAACTGTTCTTGGAAATGTGATTCCTGTATCGCATGGAGGTGGAATGTAGGTGGAAGATGGTCTCATCGCCCGGTGAAATACCACCATATCGACTTTGTGTGCTGTGAAATGGATCATTCCATGTTTCAGTGTTCGGTCGATACTTTCCGGTCTCCCTCTTTCCTTTTCCCCAATTCCTCCTTTATTTTCAGGTGCATCCTAATAGTAATAATGATGAAGTCTCCTAGAGTAAAACACTCCGGAAGCAAAATACCTCTCCATCCGGATTTCCGGGCGAGAGGTACTCGAGGGGACTCAACATTAAAGATTAATTTTTGCAACATCCGCGGACTCAACAAGAACATCAATGACGTCCACCATCACCTACAGACGAAAAAACCGGATATTATGGCTCTAACAGAAACACAAGTAAACTCGTCCACCAACAAGGTCCATATGCTTTGTCCTGGTTACGAACTCCATTCTCGATTCAGGTTCAAAGGTGGAGTCTGCCTTTACGCTAAGGCTAACCTTTCATGCCAGCGTGAAGAGAGTTTGGAACCGAAATACTTTGATGTGATGTGGTTCAAGCTATCTGATACCAAACTGACTAAGTTCCTCTGCTGCCTTTACCTATCACCTAATGAACCTTCATATAACGACCTCTTTGAGTTTTTGTCACTCAAACTGGACTACATTCAGGAGAACCATCCAACAGCTGAAACCATAATCATGGGAGACTTTAATGTACATAACGCTGCCTGGCTCAAATTCTCTAACAAAACAGTTGATGCGGGTCGTCAAGCCGAGGCCTTCGCCATCACTCATGGTCTAGAACAACTGGTCGATCTACCAACCCGCATCCCTGATGTCAACAACCAGTCTGCCAATACACTAGATCTTTTCCTCACTACCAATCCTGACCCGTATAGAATAGAAGTTTGTGCCCCACTTGGAAACTCTGATCACACCCTCATCTCCACAACATGCTCTTTCCATTTACCATCGAGCTGCACAATACCACCCCGTCTCATGTGGCATTACAATTCGGCCGACTGGGAAGGTCTTCGTATGTTTTTCTCAGCGTTTCCATGGAAAAGAGTTTGTTTCTCTTCAGTAGATCCAACACGATGTGCTGAGGCAATTTCTGAAATCATCATGTTGGGGATGCAAACCTACATACCGAATACCGAAAGAAGAACATCATCCGATAAGACCTGGTTTAACAGAAACTGCTCTAGAGCTGTGGCTTCCAAACAGGCAGCATACCATCGATGGCTAAAAAATCCGGGCCCTGAGACCAGAGCAGCATATGTCGAGGCTAGAGGCATATGCAAAGAGACAATAGAATGCTCAAAAGATGCCCACAATGCCAAAATAAGATCAAAACTTGCTGAATGTCCTAACGGATCCCGTTCATTTTGGTCTTTCGCCAAAGCTGTGGGAAGAAACTTCACTTCCAGCTCATTTCCTCCTCTAACCAAAGAAGATGGAACACTAGCAACGACTGCCCAGGAAAAAGCCAATATCTTTGCGCACCTATTTGCTGGAAATTCCACTCTGGATTCATCGGGAAAACAACCCCCGAACATTACACCTATTGACAGTCACATGCCCGAGATCACCTTTCGCCAACGTACTATCAGAAAGATTTTGCTGGATCTCAACACCAACAAAGCCTGTGGATCTGACGGAATCCCGCCGATTGTTCTCAAGAAATGTGCCCCCGAACTAACACCTGTTCTTTGCAAGTTGTTCAACCCATAGAGAAACTAAAAATAAAGAGAGTTGTCAAAACTGCAGTAAAAGTTGGCACCACGTTTAGACAGTGGCGACATATTTTGCAACTGGCCGAACTAAGTACAGTTGGTAAGACCGATTGAGATAAGGCGGGTTTTTCAAATTGCGTTACTTTTATATGATTGATATTGTATATATTGTGATCGATTTGCCATTCTTGTATTCCATATGAATGGTTGTATCGTATGAAATACAGGAATGGCAAATCGATCACTAATAAAATATATACAGTAATCGATTCGTAGAATCTGTTAGTTCGTTCGTGGTTAAAATAAAGTATCAAAGTAAATCTTTATTTCATGATATCAAGAACAAAATTCAACATCTTATTAAACAAGAATAATAAGTTGAACACTATAAAAACACATTTTATTGTATCTAGGACAAGGTACAACTACAGACAAAACAATTTTAAAACTCCAAAAAACAACAAAATTAAAAATATTCTCCAGTCGCTTATCATCAAATCAACCCAAATAAAAACAAATTACATTTACAACAAACCTTCAATCATTTTGTTAATTTATTAGCACAAAGGAGACCATGTACTTCGTACTGCCTCAAATGGTGATAGGAAATGGAAACTGATGGATGGAAATAAGTACCAGTTTGTGAAAAAATTTCTGCAACTGATGGATGGAAATAAGTATCAGTTTGTGAAAAGCAGCTTTATATTTTACCTTGTGAGAGAATATTTCGAGGAATTTCAGCGTCAACTCGAATAACAAAACATTCCATTTTCGACGTTGGGTTCATAATTCAAGTCCATGGTATAATTTCTATAATTAATTTTTCGAGGACAACAGTAGAATTATTCTGAAATTATTACGTGTTTGTCATTTTCTGACAAATGTCGAAATTGGAAAATTATCATGTCATCAGTCGTCTGTGGATTGCGGGCAGCGCCTCCATGCGCGCCTGGCCGTACCAAAAACTTGGTGGTCAAGATCGCCAATGTTTCAAACAGTCTCTTTATTTTTAATTTGTCTATGGTTCAACCACTCTTACAATTTGGGGGTATTTCCGTCCAATTGGAAAATTGCAAGAGTACAGCCAGTCTCTAAAAAAGGCAAAAAGGCCCTACCTAGCAACTACAGACCTATCGCACTGCTATCTATTATTTCGAAGGTCATGGAAAAAGCCATCAACATCGAGCTCATGGAATATCTGGAAGACTCAGGAATTGTCAACGATAGGCAATATGGCTTCCGCCATCAGAGATCAACTGGTGACCTGCTCGCTTACGTCTCACATATTTGGCAGCTATCTATTGAAAAGTATGGAGAAACTTTAGCTGTGGCATTAGATATCTCCAAGGCGTTCGATCGAGTTTGGCACCAGGGACTCCTCGCCAAGCTTCCGTCTTATGGCTTGCCCCCTCAGCTGTGTTCTCTGCTTCCTAGTTTTCTCTCAAACAGGTCTCTCCATGTAGTGGTCGATGGAGTTTCATCTGACACTCTACTCATAAATGCTGGTGTTCCGCAAGGATCTATTCTCGCACCAACACTATTTCTACTTCACATCAACGACCTGTTGAAAGCAACTTCATGTCCAGTACACAGCTTTGCCGATGATAGTACCCTCCATACCGCTTTCTCTTCCAGGGCCCCTATATCAGCCCGTGAAACCAGGAATGAACGAGGAAGAAATGTTAATAATATAAATATGGACTTAGCAACAATTCTCGAGTGGGGATCTAATAACTTGGTAGAATTCAATGCAAACAAAACACAAGCATGTCTTTTCTCTAGAAAAGCCGATCTCACTGTGCCTAACATAACTTTGTCAGGAGTAACCATACCACTGCAGTCATCCATATCGATGCTTGGTATTACTATCAGCAATAACCTTTCCTGGGAAAATCACGTGAGGTCCATTGCCAAAAGTGCATCCCAAAAACTTGGTTTTTTTTTTCGTGCCAAGAGCTATTTCACCCCCACTCAGCTGCTTATGATCTATAAGGCACAGATCCGACCTGTCCTGGAATACTGTTCCCATATTTGAAGCGCGGCACCTAAACATATCCTGAGGCTATTGGATTCTGTCCAAAAGAGGGCAATTCGTCTCGTCGGTGATGCCTCGCTTACAAACTCGCTCACTTGTCTGGAACACCGTAGAAAAGTTGGCGATTTGTCTCTATTTTATAGATAATTTCATAGGCGATGCTCTTCTGAAATATCAACAATCGTTCCTGCTTTGGCAGTCTCTTCGAGACTAACCCGTCAAGTTCAGTCATCACACCCCTTCGTGGTCACTTTGGAGACCTGCAGAACATCACTTTCCAAAGACTCGTTCATCCAACGAACAGCGAGGCTTTGGAACTCATTGCCTAGGGAGGTGTTCCCCGAGGCATACAACCTCCAGAAATTCAAGAAGAACACCAACTCCTACCTTCTTTCCCTGGGTTCCCACGATGTTCTCTGAACATTACAGGATATTCCTTTTCGTGGGAACCAGAACATAAAAAAAAATGGAGGTTTTCCTCTGACCACAAATGATTGTTCAATTCAATTATTGTATACAAAAACATATTTACCCAACGAGTTGGAAACAATCTCATGTCCTACCATTGGAAAAAATCACCAATCCAGAGAATATGAGTGACCTTCGTCCAATTAGTATTTTGTGTGCCATCTCGAAAGCCTTCGGAAAAATATTGAACTTACAAATGCGATTTTACTTGAATGAATTCGATATATTGCCATCCTGTCAATCGGGATTTAGAGCTGATCATAGTTGTACAACGGCCCTGTTGAAAGTTGTCGATGATGTCTCTATTGACAATAACAAACTCTGTCTCTTAGTATTGCTTGACTACTCGAAAGCATTCGACCGCATTAATCACAAACTAGTTATAGCTATTCTTAGTTACCTAGGGTTTTCCTCGGATGCCATATCACTCCTCCAAAGTCACCTTCATAACCGATCTCATTGTGTTATACTCAATAATGAAAAGTCAAACTGGTGTTCCTCAGGGATCAATATTGGGCCCCCTTCGCTTCGTCCTCTATACCTCCCAATTTTCAAAGTCCTTACGTTATACTTCAATGCATTGTTACGCAGACGATACACAATTGTATTTAGAATTCGAAGAAGACTATCTCAACCATGCACTCGAACAAATGAATCAGGATTTGAATTCTTTAATAATGACCTCTAATAAATACTTTCTCACTGTTAACGCGTCTAAATCTTATGTCATGATTTTTGGAAGAACACCTGCGAGAAACCGTTGCAAGAATTTAGTTAATGTAGCCGTAGATGGTGTCCAATTACCCACTACTGAATTAACAAAAAATTTAGGATTATACTTCGACAGTGCTCTCAGATTTAGGACACACATTACTCATATTTTGATGCGAGGGTACATGAACCTTAAAATTATTTATTCAAGTAGAAATATATTAAACAAGAAAAGTAAACTCATGCTATGTGATGCATTAGTACGTTCACATGCTAATTACGCAGACGTAGTTTATAACCCGGGACTACTGAAATCAGACAGAATGCGGCTACAAAAACTTCAAAATCCTCGCATCAGACTCATCACAGGCACAAGAAGACGGGAACATGTTTCACAGCATCTTAAAAATCTTGGTTGGCTCAATATGGAGGCCAGGTGCACACTCCATTCCGCTTCGATCTTCCACAAAATCATTACAACTGGAAAGCCACCTTACCTATTCAGAAAGTTATCTTTCAGAACAGATATACACAATCTGAACTTGAGATGTCGGAATAACCTGACAGCGCCTAAACACAGAACTTCTTTCTTCCGTGGCTCCTGCTCGTATCAGATTGTTCGCTTATACAACCGGTTACCAACTGAATTCAAATCATTTTCACTCAATACGTTCAAAAAAAAACTGAAACAATATTTAATCGAAAACAGCTTCCCGTATATTGAAATATGACATAAAACGAACTTGAATTGGCACACCCCTGTTTTCAACTTCTATGAATATTTTCGTATTGATTTCCTGCAATATTTTATTTTATATATAGTTTTTCCTATATTTTTGTTATTTTTTTATTTTGTTTTTTTTATTTTCGTAATGAATATTTTCAAATTAAGCATGATCATGAATATATTTCGATGGTTGGATGGAAGAGCAAGTTCTGCAATGATATTTCATGCGCAGATATTGAATCCTGCCTTTTGTTAGGTTCTATGTACAGAGTATGTAACCGTTCAATAAAAGCATTTATTATTATTATTATTGTTGTGAAAATTGCGTATAGCGTTGCGTGAGAAATTGGCTTCGTCACGAGGGAGTAGTGCCTGAACTCTTTGAATATGGTAGGGATATAACAAATTATCAATTTTAATTTTCCATACCAGAACATGAGAAATGTTCAACGTCAGCGCTATTTTGCTGGAGGTTATTTCCGGGTGTTCTACTACCAGATCAAGAACTGCTTCCTCGGTTTCCGGGGGTTCTTACCGTCCAATGTGCACCCGACAGATGACTAGCTTTCTCAAAACTTCCTGTTTCCCTTAACCGAGCGTGAAAGCTTGAAAACGTTTTTGAAGTAGGAGTTTTGCAGTTCGGATAACGCAAACATCTAGCCTCCGTTAGCAAGTCCGTATTTAAAATGTATGTCAGCATACTCTGCATTGGTAAAGTTTACCATTTTTTAACAAATAATCACAATAATAATAAATAAAACTATTTAACTATGCGTCAGATATTATTTTTGACATGACAGCACAAAAAAACATTGGAATAAACTTACTAGCCTACTTATTTTCAAATAGTTCGCGAATCAATGAAAAGAAGATTGGATGCATCGATTAATTCAAATCGAAATATTTCGAAAACGACTGCTTGTAGCGACTTTTGAAAAGCATACCTTTTTTACGTATAAATTATTAAGGAATCGATGTTTCTTCTAGAAAATGACATACATGCACGACAAAGTTGTGCCTCCCCAAAAGATTAGGGCGCCCCCTACAATTAAGGACCAATAAGATCAAATTTGAATTTCTCATATTAAAAAATCCCCAAATACCAATTTTCGTCCAAATATCGACATTATTTTGAAAATTATTTACGAAAAAACAAAATAAAAATTAATTTTCAACACCTTGTATATAAAAAATGAAGGCCTTGCGGACCCAAGCTCATATGAACTTTTCACCCTATATATAACTGAGGATTCGTCCTGTAAAATATCGGACACTCATTAAATAACACCCTGTATATACACTACATAATTACATCTCAAAACAAAAAACAAACATATGTAACAATTAACCATATTCCCAAGAAAACACATCGAATATGAACCCAACCAGCACTGTATCGTTAATGAAAAATAAATGACTTGAAACAAAATCCAAGACATGTGTAGTTAATTAGGCATACGATATTCGTCTACATCAAGATCAATTTCACAGTAAAAAGCGAAAAAATCTGTCATTCTCGGTTTGTGTCTTGACGCCAGCAGGTGCCGGAATCTTACGAGACATTTAGGGCCAAACATCCGTTACGGAGGAACATCGATCAATTAACGCTCTTGAGTTATGTGTGAATGTTTTTTTTTTTAAATATGAATTAATGCAGATATACGAATCAGATTGATTGCTCTCTGCAACTAGCCTACATAATATTTGTAAAGTAAGGTCGAATACCCATCAGGAAACAACTACTCTTCTGGCTAATACCTCGACGAACAATACCTTAGATTATATTATTAGACAGGTAATGCTGATGATGCATATTCGATTCACCTAATACATATTGTTCCAGTTAGAAGCATTGAGAAGACTTGAATGAATCAGGATATAATATATTTTACCACGATTTTATTAACTCGCTTTGTTGTTTGGTCTGTTTGTTTTCAATTTTAAACTAACTTCCCGATGAACTTGAATCTCCAAATAAAGCTCAGAACTGGATGACAATGCAATAGTATTTCGCTTTCTTGTCTGTCTGTCCGTTTGTTTGTCTGTAATAATAGTAATAGAAAGGAGCAATCGAATTTAAACTAACTTCCCGATGAGCTAGAGACTTTAAACTTCAAGCACAGAACTGAATGACAATGCAATATTAACTCGCTTTATTGTCTGTCTGTTCGTTGGTTTGTAATAATAATAATAGTACGGAGCAATCGATTTTAAACTAACTTCCCGATGAAACTTCAACCATAGCTCAGAACTTATTTATTTATTCATTTATTTATTAATCTACAGAACAGGAAGTTCCACTCATCGATTACAATATTATAAATTGAATAATAGCCATTCTTAAAAAATACAATGACTAACTGAAATAACTCCATAAGACCTAATTCACAAGAAAAGACACATGACACTTTTGTTGAAATGTATGTTCAAAATGACAAACTGTGCTTTCACATTTACATTTTCCCATGGTTATAATACATATAATTTTACCTAGGGATGACATTCCGTTTTCAATTGTTTTCTCCATTGTTTTTACATTACATTCAATATAGAAGTCTTTATTCCTTGAACAATTTGCAAGAGAACATATTTTGTATAGTGGGGAATTTAGACCTAGGTTCGTTCGTGGTTTAGGAGAAACAAATATATTCCTTGTTCTACTATTGAAATATGTATTGCAGTTCAGACTAATTCGTGACAACAAGTGGGGATTATCTACTTCATTATGTAATAAGTTATAGAAAAATACAGCAATAGCCACTTTCCTCCTAAATTCCGAAGTTGTAAATCTAAATTCAATTAAGGAAGTGTGATAATGGAGATTGAAAATATATTCACCATGTTTTTTATAATATAAAAATCTTAAGAATTTTTTTTTGTTTCCTCAATTTGTGAAATGGAGATATAATTCTGTGACATATCTATTGCCATCAAAAATGAAAAACGTATTATTCCTCAAGATTGCTGTCCACAAATACCTATACAATAGGTGTATGTCGGTCGAGTATCCATAAAAAAACAACTATTTCCCTGGCTAATGCCTCGCAACAAATATTTGCAGAGTACCTTGTAGGACTTTGCACGATTATCCATCGGGTGTTATTCAACAGCCGTCGAAGTATTAACCAGGAAAATAGTTGTTTTTTTATCGATAGTCGACCGACATATACCTATTGTGTAGGTATTTGTAGTCAGCAGTCTTGAGGAATGAGACGTTCTTCATTTCTGATGAAAATTTTGATTCCTAAATTTCGTTTTTATGAACTGAAAAATAAAGTGACCATATTATTCCAGCATAATCCAGTATACTGCAGACAAATGCACTATAAAGTGTTACGATTGTTGTAGATAAACCATATGGGTATTTTTTATATCTTTCTTTGTTTTTGTTCGCAGATATATAAAATTTTGATAATTCAACTTATTGTTAAATTTTTTATATTTTTCAATGTATTTTTTTTTTAGGTCCTTTATAATTTTTCTGGAAAACCACAGTCGATATATTTTGTTGTTTTTTTTGCCAGGGGGCGCACTCATTTATATCCAAATTATAATTTTTTAACTTATCCCAATGCACTTCCTTCAAAATATTATAAAGTTTTGTGAAGTTGGCTTTATTGAAATTAAATTTAGGGTTGAAATCCTTATTTTTTATATCTTTTGACTCCTTGGGTACACTTTCAAGTTGAAGAATAATGATGGTTGATGTTCATTTTCTCCCACAAGTGGCTTATTACATTTGTCCAAAGAAATTGAACAATTACTGATAACTAAGTCCAGATATTCAGTCTGTTAGGGACGTTATTATACTGCACAGTATTGATTAGGTTTATACAATTCAGATATATTTGCTCAATTGAGGATAATCTCGCTTTTCGGCATATATCCATTACCCCCGAAACGTTAAGATCTCCCACCAACAAAAAAAATTCATTCGAACTTAGTAATCTATTTCTATGTTGTCAAAAAAATGTCCTACTGTCTGATACATACAAAGCATAGATAACAATATTGCTACCAAGAAAATTAATTTTAACCCATAAATCCTCAGCATTGATATATTTACAGGGAAATAGCAATTGTTGACATTGATAATCTGTCCTTACAGTTATTAGTGTCCCAGCTCCTCTCTTACGTTGTAATTATCACTAAAGAGTTCCACAACAAAAACACTGGGTGACAGCCAAGTTTCAGTTGATATAACGACTTCATAATTTGTAGCACTCAAACTCACTATAAATTCGTTATGTTTTGAATTGAACGCTTGCACATTTTGATAATAAATGTACATCATTTAAGTTTGATTCAGTTTTTATTAAGAACACGGACAGTCATGAAGATGTTATCCTAGACCCATAAAAATCTTACTTTATTCTTCTTTCTGAATTATCTGCATTTACCAAACAAATTCTTGTTTTGCCCGGTAAGCGCTTTATTTATATAAACTGGAAGTTTGGCTTCGGCCCCTTTTATATTTGAGTAAATGTCTCTGTTACTCAATGATTGTTTAACTCTTCTTGCTTGCATAAACTCGTCTTTTCTTAGACTAGACATACACCCCAAGACAATTGGTTTTGGTTCATCTTTTTTAGTTCTCCTTCCAGCGCTGTAACAGTAGTTAATTTGATTCCTTTCCATTTTTGATTTCAGCGCCCTACAAATATTCATTACAGTGGCTACTACATTTTCTCCCTTGAGTTCGGGTACACTCACAATTTCAACCGTGTTGAGTTTAGGTTTTTGCTCTTGGAAATTTAGTTCCGACTTGAGCTCCTCGTTTTCCTTTCTGAGATAAACGCATTCTGTTTCTAAATGTTTTGTATACATTCTTTGATTCGTTTAGCTTGCGCTTTTATTAACCCGCTATTTTCGTCAATTTTTTCATTACAGCTTCCTCAAGTATATTCAATGTTTTTCATTCGAACTGACATAGTTTTTATTACTTTCAATAAGTCGGCATTGAAAGGGTTACATTCCTTGCACCTCCTATCTCCATATTTTGTACATAGTTTTTTTGCACCTTCCAAATGACATACTTTGGTAAAATTCTCGGTTTTGAATTTTGCTTCTTTACGTGTATTCGAAATTTTCATGTTACATATTTCGCATACCGAGTTCATTGTACCTTTGTTTTTACTTCCGTAAACAGGATAGATTCAGTTGGTCGGTATTTGGGTAAATCAAAACAAAAATATGGCCCCTCTTATCAGCGACTCACCTAAGATTTATTCTATTTTTATTTGGAATGATTCTCAAATAGTGATCTGAATTCGATTTTATTGCCGTTTTGAATTAGGATAGGTACTTGTCCTTTGGTTATTATATACGTGAGCAGGTCACAGTCAATCTTTCTAAATATGAAATTTTAACTTCAACTTTACACCACTTTTTTGCGAATTTTATCCGTATCCATTTATTAGCAGAAGATAGCGAACAAAATGATTTTCTCTGGGTACCTAGTCATTATGTCATACATGGAAATGAAGATGTAGGCGATGCAGCAAAAATGGCTCCCAGTAGCAACTAATTCGAAGATTTACCACTTTACCCAGAAGATCTGTAAAAATAAAATAAAAACAAAGAAGTAACTAACTGGCAGAACTCATGGAATATAACCCCATCTAAACTGAAAAACATTAAACGAACTGTGAAGAAATGGACTCACCAGCGAAACTTACTAGAAGAGAGCAGGTAGTTCTACCACTGAGAAACTGAAGTGATCTTCTTTCCTTTCCGAACAACCAGAATTGCCATAAATGAGTCTCCTACATGCATCACATTCGAAAAATGATTCATTTTCGTCAAATTCCACTTGCATTTTAAACATATGTTTGCCATGATAAAAAATTCATGAGGATCACCCAGAGAAAACACACAAATTGCTGATAACAGATAAGGAGGCAGTTTTCTTTTTTTGTTGAACAGATGTTTTTGTTAACCTCCTATAAATTGTCACTCAAATGGGAATTTATTTGCAATATTCAGAGAGTTATCATTTACTATTCACTAGAATTGTTGTATTTATATGTAGCACAGTTACACAGGGCATTTCACAAACTTCACTGATATTATTTTGAACTGTATTAGATTCATGAAAACTAGGTAAAAGTGGTATCATTGTGCAGCTACACACACACATATGTTGTGATCATACCAAATATGTTACTTCTGCACTTGTAACCACTTGTCTTTGAATGTTGCGAATGTCACATGCCGAATGGTTATGAATTGAATTTGAATTCCGGGTTCCCCCTGTATAAATATTTGCTGGACACTTGTTGAGTGTTGCACCTCCAATTTTGTTGGCATCCTCCAAAGATTTGCCGTGTGGGTGCTAGATTGTCGGTGGTTTTTTGAAGCTCTCTGTCATGAATATTGTTAAATCTCAGAGAGAGAAGTAGAAAGCGGAATCGACTCTTTGACATTGCACACCAAAAAAATTCAACCCCTGTACCGTCGGTTTTCTATATTATTCTATATTATTAAGGTGACATAACCGCAACAAACCAGCAATATACACAGGTCACTAAATAAAGATCTCATTTCAGTTATATCGAATATTTTTGTGATCCGACTTGATGTAATCACCCTCACACGTTTCATAATATTAGCATCGCTTGGAACTTTCTAATATATCCGTCCAATTATATTTAATATTATTTTTCATTTTCGATTATTTGAATTTTGGAATCCTTATCCATGATATTACATTTTGACATTTCAAATGATAAAAATTCAAGATCGTGGTACATTCTAAACCCTGATATTTTCACTGTTATGTGACCAAATAAAAACGATCATTGAGAAATATTTGTGAGAACACATCGTGGAAAAGTGTAACATTGTGTTGTGAAAGCTAGAAAAGCTTATTTCCTCAATTATCTTCATTTACAAATTACTGTCCGATTTCAGTTGAGGAAAGTGCGAGGTTATCTACTAGAATGTGTTGCGAAAACTCAAAACCAACCTTGTTCATTTAAATTATCCAGTAAAGTTGTGTCCACGTTTTAAAATTACAATTGAACGCACTCATTAATACTCTCATTAAATCGACCGGAGCATTTACATATATTTACGTTGAAATTAATGTAGTTTGTCTCACCATCTTTGTTTTATGCTCGGGTTGACGACACGATTTCGATGTAAACAAGACTGGTTTTTGTGTAACGTGATTATTTCATACATTCCCGAATCTAGGTGATAAAATTCAAATCGAAAATTTATGTTAATGTGGCATGTTGTCCTGCGTCGACGAAAACGTACTCTCGTATGCTGAATGATTAATTTTCGTAATACACGAAAGTGTTACTGAACCCTAATAGATCTGCTAGTACAGTAGTGATAAATAATGGCTTAATAGTGGTGGGAGGTATACCAAAATGATATTTCTGTTACTGGTTTTTCAGTTTGTCATATTCCCAAGATCCAGAAAATTACCTAGAATATTATCGAGAGATCAATATGATGATATAGCAATAAATCTCTTAATTTCATCAGGAACTCTTTTATTTGAATAGGGTTTTATTTTGGCCCTGTTTGGATACGTACTTGTATAACTTACAAGAGTTTCAAAAAACGCGTCGCTACTATGACTATGCTACTTGCTAAAATAATTTTATGTTTTACCGAAATCATTATGGTTTGCTAAATTTCATTTTTTATGAAACAATGTTACCTAATAGATTGATGAAAATAATTGCCAGATATCATTTCAAGAATGTTCATGTGTGAGTACGTTCACAATATAATATGTTACTGAGGATGTTCTGGTATGTTTTCCAGGAAAACTTTTGGCTTTCACTTAATTTTATTTTTCAAAGTAAAAAAAAAATTTTTTAGATATGGAAATTTGAAGAACAAAAACTTCTGATAATAACTTCAGGTTCATCACCGAATCGCATATTATAAACATGCAGATTGGAAGATTTCTCCATTTCCTTCCATGTTTGTATTGCTGCCTCATTGACCAATTTATAGAGTCTGTCAAATTTAAAAGATTCCAGTCGGAAATGAAAAAAGATATCAAGGATTGCCAGAACCCGATTGGCAAGGGCGCCTCTGCTTCAAAGGTTTAAATAGCATCCACCCCTGTGTGGAAATATTTTCAAAAATACTATTCAGTGGTACCTACTCAACTTTGGAGATGTGAGGGTGTTATTGTCAACAATACTGTTGTGAATTTCATACCGGGTGGTCCACTTCGACTATTCACCCTCAATAACTCCCAGAAAAATTATTCTACAAAAACTCGCCGAGTCACGTCGATTTTTGTTTGGAGGGGACACCATGTGACGAGAAGGAGATATGTTATACTTCAACCCCCACTCCCCAGAGCAACCCCCTCTATAATTTCAATATGGAATGAGGGTGTCATACATCATTGTGAAGGTAATTCAATGCTGTTTCAGTTTTTTGTTGTCAACATGATTGTCGAAGAAGAAATATTAATCTCGGAGAACCATTTTTTTGTGAAATGGTGATAGTGTAGAATCGAAAAGTGACCACGTATTTCAACAATTCTACTTGTATCGCGATGGTTTACACAAAAGACGAGAAAGTTGAAATGATTTTTATTTTTGCTGCTCAAAATGAGTGTGCACGAGCAACAGTTCGGATCTTCAATGAGAGACACGAAAACAGAAACGTAACTCACAAGTGAGTATTAGGAAAAATGGAAACTACACACAATATGTTGAACTATTTATCGTTCCCAAAATACGATATATCAATACGCACATCGATTGTATACTGTCTCTCTCGGTATACCTGTTCAGTACTCTCCCAGAGAACGTGCGCTTCACATTGCGCCCTAGAACTATATATATATATATATATATATATATATATATATATATATATATATATATATATATATATACATCACAATATCTTCCCCTAAAAAACAAAAATTTGTTCTTATTTAATTTATATAATTAAGCCGGTTCACAGGTCTGATTGCCAACTAAATTACTTAGAACCTCATTTATATTAGTCATTGAATTGTCATTTGTCGATTCACTATCACTAAATATCGATCTTATATCAACACATGGAACTGGCATTTCTATATTTTGTTCAAAATTTTCCACATGACTTGTGGGTAATGTTGACATGAATTTTTACTAAGTATATATTTTTTCCAATTTTCTTGACAATGAGAGCTTTAATCCAAGTGACTTTAGCTCCTCTCTAGTCTTTAACTGTAACAGCTTCATTATCAGAAAATTGCAAACATCTTTCACCACCGTGATATATTATTTGTTTGGTTTGTTGTCTTATCACGTGATTTCTCAATATTGCATCACCGCAACCAACAGAGTTTCCCGGTAATAATAAATCGAAACGAGGACGCAGTTTTCTGCCAAACATTAACCGTGACGGACTCAACCCCGTTGTACAGTGATCGGTATTTCGAAAGTCGAATAAAAAATTATTCAAAGCTCTATTTATTTCCAGATGTTTGTTTTTGCCTAGAGCATTTTTCAATGCATTTTTTACCGATTTTACCGCGATCTCCGCTGCGCCATTACAAGATGGTTGATAAGGAGGAGAAGTTATGTGTTGAATGCCATTTTGTGACAAAAATATTTTGAATTCCTTCGAACAGAAAGTAGGCGCATTATCAGACACAATATGCTGAGGTAGCCCAAATCTCGCAAATAATGTTCTTAAAATATCAATTGTTAATCTCGAAGTGATAGAATTCATCGGAAATACCTCTATCCACTTCGAATGCGCGTCAATAACAACAAGAAAATATTTTCCCGAAAATGGGCCCATGAAATCAATGTGTAGCCGAAACCATACTTCTTTTGGCCAGGGCCATGGGTTCAAAATAGCCTTGTTGGGGGACTTTTTGTGTAATAAACAATTATCACATGAACCACATATCTGCTCAATATTTTTATCTAGACCTGGCCACCAAAAACATGATCTTGCCAGACTTTTCATTTTCACAACACCCATGTGGGTTAAGTGGAGATCCTTCAATATATCATTTCTCAGAGTTGAAGGGATTACCAACCTGTTATTCCACAAAAGGCAATCATGTTCAATGCTCAAATCATTTTTTATTTTATAGTATGACCTCCAAGATTCTTCTATATTATTTGGCCATTTTGTTCGTGTAAAAAGAAGAACTTTTGACAACACAACATCCCTAGATGTTTCATTTTGAATTAGTTTGAAATTTATAGGAAAATTGTCGTTATTTGAAAAGTAATCGATAAAATGTACATCAACATTCTCCCATTCTTCTTGATTCACCGTTTCCGGCAATCGAGACAAAGAATCCGCGTAATTTCTCTCAGATTTGACGAATTCAATATTATATTGGTAATTAGATAATATCACGGCCCAGCGACGTAGTCTATTTGCCGAAAATTGGGGTATGTTTTTGTTTGGATTAAACATAGAAACAAGAGGCTTATGATCAACGGTGAGTGTGAATTTACGCCCATAAATATACTGATAGAACTTACACAACTCGAAGATAATCGCCAAACCCTCTTTCTCGGCCTGAGAATATTTTTTTTCTGCAACCGACAACGTCCGCGGTGCATAAGCTATCGGCCGTTCATTACCTTCTGGCATTATATGAGCTAACACCGCTCCTACCCCGTATTCTGAAGCGTCAGACGTAAGTCTCAAAGGTAACTCCGGATTGTAATGAACAAGCACGTCAGCTGATGTTAGAATTTCCTTGATTTTTTTTAATGCATTATTGCCATTGTCTGACCAATACCAGCCAACTTGTCCTTTTAAGAGGTTATATAAGGGGTGCAGAATAGTTGATAAATTTTTCACGAATTTCCCGTAATAATTAACCAATCCTAAAAAAGATTTGGGTTGTGTGATATTTTCTGGTATCGGAGCATTCCTAATAGCAGATAATTTATCTTCACACGTGTGTAAACCTTGTTTGTCAATTTTGAAACCAAGATAAAATATTTGTGATTTAAAAAAATCACATTTATTTAGAGCCATTTTCAACCCGGCTTCTTTCAATTTGTGCAGTACTACATTTAGACGATGAATATGTTCCTCCCTATTGCACCCAGTCACTAAAATGTCATCAAGGAAAATTGCTACCCCCGGTATTCCACCTAATAGTGATTCCATAATTTTTTGGAATTTTGCCGGTATACTAGCTAAACCAAACGGTGCTCTATTATAACAATATAGCCCCTTGTGCGTTGATATCGTTACGTATTTTTTTGAATTTTCATGTAAACAGATTTGCGTGTAAGCATTTGCTAAATCTAATTTAGAAAAATGTTCACCTTGCAATTTAACAAACAACTCCTCAATTCGAGGAAGAGGGTACTGGTCAATTTCTATGTAAGGATTCAACGTTACCTTAAAGTCCCCGCATAATCTAACAGATCCATCTTTCTTGATGATGGGAACAATAGGAGTGCCCCATGGGATATAGTCAACAGGTTCAATGACCCCTAATGTTTGCAACCTTATCTTTAATAGCGGAAGGAAGCGGACGAGCTCAGAAAAATTTAGGAAACACTTCTTTCTCCGACTTCAAATTAATGGGAATTGTATCCTATTGAATTTCTCTAGACCCCGTTCAAAAATAACACTGTATTTATTCAGTAAATTTTGAATATCATTTGGCAAATCGCTGCAGTAGTTATTTTCCGTGGAATTCTCATCCGTTATATTGAGGTGAAACAAGTTGAAAAAATCACGCCCTGAAAGCGGTGGTCCTGAGGCGTTTCTAATTACATAAATATCTAAGTTACAATGTTCATTCTGAAATGAAATTGTACAATTAAAATATCTCAATGGAATAATCTGATCACCATTGTATAAATTGAACATTTTTTGTGTTTCTTCTAATGGATAACATTTGAAATTATTCTCGTAAAAAATATCAGAGATAACGCTATAACTAGCCCCAGTATCTAAATTGAAAGTATAAGGTTTAGTTTCAATAAAAAAATTTCATCAAAATTGGATTGATTTTACAATCTGAATTATAAGAGATAGATCAGCTGATTCTAAATAATTTCGTGTATTTTTATTCGACCGAAATCTAACAGACTTGTTTACAGGTTTTTCCGTACATACATTTGCCAAATGACCCTTTTTTTTACAAATGTGACAAAAACATTCTCGAAATGAGCACTTATCTGTTCGGTGATTCCGTCGTCCACAATCCAAGCATTTGAGAGGTTTGGTGGGGCGTCCTGCTGTCCTGGGTTTCTGTGACGTTGGCCTTCCTGCCGATGATGCTGTTGGCGATTGCACGCTGGCGTTGCTCCTGAAACGGCCTTGCGCATAATGTAGTTCCGGTTCCGTTTTGATGAAGAATTTTGAATGTTATTGTGGGATAATGTTGCGTGCGCAGCTGATTTTGCAGCGGCAATTTCCACTACCTCCTCGAATGTAACTGAGGTTTTTTTGTTCCAGCATTCTGTCTTGCACAACACCCTTGTCGTATGAAACTATGAAAAGATCTCTCAACACAATTTTCAGTAAATCATTTTCAAATTGGCAGGGAGTGGCTAGACTCCTTAGTCTGGCCGACCATTCCTTTGCAGTCTCGCTGGACATTTTTCGTGCAGTATAAAACTTGTATCTTGCGGCAAAAATGCTTTCACTGGGTTTGAAATGTTTCTAAAGAAGCGGGCACAACTCCGAATATGTTTTCGTTTCCGGTTCGTCCGGCACACATAGATTATGCACTAGTTTATACGCTTCCTCGTTGAGAACATTTAATAAAATTGCAGCTTTTCTCGTGTCATCCTTGATTTGGTTGGCAACAAAATAGTTTTCCAAACGTTTTTTAAAAATGGACCAGTCCGATTGAGCAGGATCAAACTCACGTAGATGTCCGATGTATTCGGCAGCCATGTTCAATACCACTCACGTAGGTAAAAATGTCAGTTATTATGAACTTTTGAAAATCACTCGTCGCCACTTGTAGTTATTCCTTTTACTCGGTAATGTGACCTTTCTGATTATGCAGAATAGAAACTACACACAATATGTTGAACTATTTATTGTTCCCAAAATACGATATATCAATACGCACATCGATTGTATACTGTCTCTCTCGGTACCTGTTCAGTACTCTCCCAGAGAACGTGCGCTTCACATTGCGCCCTAGAACTGTATATATATATATATATATATATATATATATATATATATATATATATATATATATATATATATATATATATACATCACAAATGGTTATAGAAGATATATATATCTTGGATCTTATGGTAAAATTCCGTTAGACTGGATCAGCCGCCAATAAAAATAAGAATAGTTACATACGAGATCAATCAGATAGTCGTTTCAGGACAAGTTGCAGTTGACCCAACTTTGTCTACACGGCAACTCAGTAGCATAACAGGCATATCGAGAACTTCCATAATGAGGGTGCTAAAATTGCACAAATTTCATCCGTATAAGTTGTATCTTCACCATGAACTGAATGCGGATGACTACGACAGACGATCTGAATTTTGCGAAAATGTAACAAGAATGATATAGAGGAACCACGGATTCATTAAGCATATTTGCTTCAGTGATGAGTGTTCCTTTTTTTTGAACGGGTTAGTGAACAGACACAACTCTCGCTATTGAAGTCGGAACAACCCCCACCTACTTGGAGAAGAGCACACACAAGGGCCTCAAAAGTTGAATGTGTGGGCAGGGATTCTGGTTGATGAAATCATTGGCCCAATATTTATCCAAGGTGATTTAAATGGTGCGGTTTATTTGGATTTGCTACAGAATCTGATTGAACCGTTTATTTTGGATGCTGTTAACACGGACCTTGATGATGATGGTAATCCAAATCTATTGGCAGATAACATGTATTTCTAGAAAGATGGGGCACCATCTCATTTCCTATCACAGGTGAGAGAATGGCGATCCCAAACTTTTCCAAACAAATGGATAGGTCGTCGAGGTCCAATAGAATGACCAGCACGCTCGCCGGACTTGGCACCCAATGATTTTTTCCTTTGGGGTCATTTGAAATCCGTTATTTATAAAACTCAACCTATTGACCTGAACGATTTGGAAAGAAGAATTAAAACTGAATGCCAGGCAATTACCAGAGACACACTTTCAAAGGTGCAGAAGGCATTTGAAAATAGACTCTACTACTGTCTGGGAGTTAATGGCAGTCATTTTGAACATCTTTTGTGAATAATTGTTTGATAATCTATTCACAATTCACCAATGTACCATTTGAACTCGAATATCTCGAGCACGCCTTTTTCAAGTTCAGAAAATTTTGCACTGCTAGTATCAGAATTGAATTAGTTTCACAACCCTCACGAACCTCATTCCCTATTAAAATTATAGAGGGGGTTGCTCTGGGGAGTAGGGAGTTGAAGTATAACATATCTCGTCAAATGGTGTCCCCCTCCAAACAAAAATCGATGTGTCTCGGCGATTTTTTATAAAATAATTTTTCTGGGAGTTATTGAGGGTGGACCATCCGGTTTATCAAAATATGGAAAAAGCATGTACTTTCGAAAACACTGCTCTATTTTTCTTAAACATGAAGTCTAAGTGACTTATCACCAATGACATTACATTATATCAATATACAGGGTCTTAAACAAATACAAAAAAAAACAGTTAATAAGGTTAGCAGTTCCATCTAATAATATCTCTTCAGAGTAATTCAACTGGTTAATCGAGTGTCAAAGTCAATTTGGTCTTCGTCTTGTACAGTGGTCATTAAAAAAGGCTTCTGAACCTCAAACAACTATCGAATCATGTTTCCTACTGTGCTAATTAAATCTGAAAATAACTATTCCCTAGACTAGCTATTCCAAAAACAATTTTTGCCGATTCACAGTATATCCTTGAAATTATTTTCGTTATTCTTAAAAAAATAATAGATCCTGTTTTCAAATTCTAGTCTCACATTCGCAGGTTTTGCGGGAGATATTTCGTCATTGTCGACTAATGCAAACCTCACGTTCTTCAATTGAGGCTGGTTGAGTTTCATACAATGCAGATTTCAGATGATCCATAGGAAAAAATCCAAGAGGGTCAAATCTAGAGATCTTGAAGGTAACTCAATAGGTCTTCTCCTTCCAATCCATCGGTTGTTATAATGGTCATCCAACCATCGTTTCACAGGGCCGTAATAGTGCGGTGAAGCGCCGTCCTTTTGATAACGAAGCTGATCTTCATTTTAAACTCGGTTGCAGTTTGCATAAATCAGAATTTCCAGCTGGTCCATAATTTCCAACATATTGAAATAAAGTTCTCCATTTAGACTGCCATCAATTAATAACTTTATCTCCATAAATTCCAGCCCATTTATTTACTTCTTGAGGATGTTAAGTGTGCCCTTTCCTGAAAAGGTGTGGATTTTCATAGCTCCATAGTTTTGCTTATTGACCTTCCTATTCAGAAAGAAGGTACATTCATCACTAAAACAAATCTTTTTTTGGTTCCAGACGCAGCATCAATTGAGTTCTGGGAAAATGTTCCCACATATTACTATATTTTGAGCATGAAAATAGTATGTGGTGTAGGTAGGTGTGCTGGAGAAGATTCGTCGTAGGTGCATGATGGATTTACATCAATGTTTATTTCAGCTGAATGTGCCGGAAATTTTTCATGATTCAGTTTCATACGGGTAATTGTAGCAGAGTAAAATATTTTTGCAGGAGTGAATGAATTTTGTATTTCGTGCAAAATTATTTTTATTTCTAAAATCGCAGCTTGATGATATCTTTCGATGTATCCAACCTTTTCACTTCAGTCCCAAAATCTGAAACACTGCCCTTAGTCAAGGAAATCTTAAATTCATCTAATATCGATGATGACTGTACGACCCACATTTTGACTCTTCTCAATGTCTGTCTTTCACAGGATTTTTCCGTTTTTGATAACAAATAGTATCAGCAACCAGAAGGCCTTGCTATGGGAAGTTGCTTATCACCTTTCCTAGCAGATATTTTCATGAATAATTTGGAAAACAGGTTTATTGTCACTGAAAATAACCCTGAAATCTTACACTGGTACAGGTACGTTGATGATTGTCTAGTCTTCCTCAAAGGCAACGAAAATACTCCGGTTAGTCTCTTGAATAAAATCAATTCCATACACCCTAGTATTGAATTTACTCTTGAAATTGAAGAAAATAATAAATTAAATTTTTTAGATCTTACTATTTACAATAATTGCAACAACTTGAATTTCAGCATTTAGAGGAAACCAACACAGACTGACCATATAATACCGAACTTTTCAAATCACCCACATCAACACAAAATGGCTGCTTTCAATGCCTATATACACAGACTTTTAAACATAACTCCCTCTACAGTTAATTACCTAGCAGAGATCACCACTTTGAAACAAATAGCTTCTAACAACAACTATAAACCTAACTTGATTAATTCTCTCATTCAGAAAATTAAAAACAAAAAAGAATTAGATTCAGCCTTTCCAAAAACTGAACCAACGACATTTATTTCCCTTCCTTTCGTAAATGATCACATTTCAAATAAAACTGCAGGTTGCATAACCAAAAATTTTAAGGAAAATGTCAAAGTTGCCTTCAAAACAACGAACAACTTAAATAGACTTATTGTCAACAGTAAAGATAAAATTGATAAACTTTATAAAAGTGGTATTTACAAACTAAATTGCGAAGATTGTACAGTGACATACATCGGTAGGACTTGTAGACCTTTGAAAGTTCGAATTACCGAACACCTCAACGAAAATAAAAAATCAGCTTTTGGTCATCATTTCAGATTCATAGAAATTCAAAAATTCTACATGAAATCGGACAAAAGAACAACACTAAGTTAGACTTCATGGAAGACCTTCACATCAACAGAGAATTGAAAAACAATGACCTTATCCTGAATTCATAAGTCAATTTTAAAAGATCTTTTATTCCACTTCACAGACGTCTGCAATAAATAAATAAAATAATTTTAATATAATTTTATCAAACTCTTTTTTCTCTATGATGATTCACTTCAGAAACACTCTAGCATTTTGTTCCTAGCCAACTTCCACTCTGAGAACACTTTTTTCACTCTAGAGTCACTCTTCTTCACTCCAAAATGGAATAGAACGCCATCTGCGTTTGCCACCTTCTGGCTAATATGTTTCTAAGGTTCTAAGCCATGTGTCACTCTTGTCAATGTCAACGTCAACATCCACTTCCTCGTCACTTCAACATTGACTTCCATGAAACCATGTGGAATATAATTTCAAAATAATGGATTACACCAATTTATAACACATGAGTGTTTTTTAAGAAATGGTTTTTACCTTCTTGTAAACCTGACGAGGAAGTAACCTGAAAATCTTTTTCATTCAAAATGTCAAAATATTTTATATAAATTTCATCTAGGTATCACTTACTTGCAGGTAAGCACTGAAGATGACTATTAAATAGTCGAAAGCGCTCTGCTACGATTTTTCAAATAAAAATAATTTTCAAACTTACTGATGATTGTCTATGATAACTATTTATACCTAGATGCAAATGTTTTTGACCGAATCCTTGCGATTCATAGAAAATCCTTCTTTTCATTCATAATAATTACACCATAAATACAAGTCCGGCATATATTGACAATGTTCAGCCAGAGCAGTTGCTTACTGTCCCATTCATAAACAATTATTGGGTCGATTATCTTCTAGTATTATTTAACTCAAAATTATTCACAAGACCACGTAGTTATTCGAAATATAATTCCAACCAGTTTGTGGACATCGTCTGTGATTGTATTGAAATCTACTCCATTAATTCCTGTAAATAATAACCGAAGCGCCATAAAATATTTACGGTTGTTTGTCTTTTTTTTTCGTTCGTGCTGGCAGCTATTTAATTTTTATCCTACTGATTTTATTGTTTGCCTCTATTTGTAACGATTTTACCATTTTACGGGATACAATCTACAAAATTAGGTGCTTAGTCCGAGCTCAAAAAATTGAATATATACCAAAACAATCTGCTGATTGAAACTTCCTGATAAACTATACTCTATTCGAATCCTCAAATTCAGTGGAAATAAACAATGATTGTTGCGTATTAGGCACGTGATTTGCAAAAACTGCTGCTCTATTTGCCCTTTGTTTGAATAATAACGTTTATTTTTCACAGATACAAAAATAATTACAAATGTAAGGTAATGCATGTTAAAAAAAAAAGGGTTTACCCACAAAAATACAGGGTTGTACGTGGGCATTTTTTGTATGTTCTTAATTAGATTAATACATGTAAGGGAATATGTACCAATATATCTAATAAACTCTAGTAACTGAAATAAAGTGAATGAACACAGGTTAACCACAAAACAGGGGGTTGTACGTGGGTATTTTCTTGCGTGTTTTTATGTTTTTATATGGGCGTTGTAACAATATATCTAAAATCAAGTAAGGAAATGTGAACATTTTTCTAGAAAGCAGTATAAATATATACAGAGTGGGCCATTGAAAACGAAATATATAAAAATGCTGGGACACATCAACTACATTTTCGAAGGGGACATCGTACGCGATGAAATTCCCCCGAAATACATTCCATCCCTCGGAGCTGTGACCGCCACCCCTAAATTTGTAAATGGCAACATATGGCAAGTGATACCTCATTTGAAAGGTATTTTCCTTCTCAATAACAAACAACAAATATAAATTAATTCTATCGATTCGTTTTCGAGATATAGGAACTTGAAGTTGGGAAATCACTTTTTATTCACTCAATCAATAAAAACAATATCTGATGAAGCAACTGTGGCAATAATTATTATTGTCAATGAACTGAATGTTCAAACTGTCTACCACCCATTTCCATACACTAGTACGAGTTCTGTTCAAAACGAGACCTCACATTTCGTAGCATTTCCGGCGTTATTCGACGGCATTCTTCAATAATTCTCCTTCGTAAATCTCCCGGAGATTCTGGTTCGGTTGCAAAGATTTTGTTTTTCAAGTGACCCCACAGGGAAAAGTCGAGTGAGGTTTAATCTGGAGATCTGGCTGGCCACTCTATAGAGCCTCTTCTTCCAATCCAACTTCCAGGAAACATTCTATCCAAAAACGCCCGTAACAGGCTGTGCATAATGTGGAGTTGACCCGTCTTGTTGAAATATCAAGTGGTCTTCATGGTAACGATCGTCATTTTCAATGATCTCTACTAATTGTGGATAAAAAAATTCATTCAATAATTCCAAATACGTTTCTCCTGTCAGGTTACCGTCGCGAAATACTGGTCCAACCAAACGATCCCCAAAAATACCGGCCCAGACATTGTGTTTTTGGGGAGTTTGAGTATGGACTTCGTGGATTGGCATCTGACCAATAACGACAATTATAACGTTTCACAGTCGAATTCAAAAAGAATGAAGACTCATCAGAAAAGCAGATGTTGAAAAGGAAATTCTCGTAGTAATAATTTCACAAAATTCCTGTCGCCTATCAAAATCATCTTCATTCAATTGGTGTACCAAATGTATTTTGTAGGGGTGGAATTGAAATATCCACGATAAAAATTAAGTTACTTTCTGTGAATATCCAACAGAAAACAACTAATTTCCCGGCTAGAGCCACGCTGGATATTGAACTACATCTGATATATATAGAGAAATTACCCTAACTCAAAAAAAAAAATAATCTCAAAGTGGAAATTTGCATTCTCATTCAGATGAATGAGGTGAAGAAGAGTGTTTTCCAAAAGGGAGTACTCACGAGAAATCATTTGTAACATTGATGCAAGAGAAGCATTGCATCCATTAGGTCTTCCACGGTCATCAGGAAGACCGGAAGCATTGGAAAATACATTTTCTAGAAGCAAACTCACTTTGCGAAGATGGAAAAATGTTATAAATATTTCTTGTGGAGTGTCATTCTGAAATTATTGATTTTTGACATTAAGACTTGTCATGGGGTATGATTTGTTTGAAAATATGAACAGGATGTTCATAAAATCAGATGCGGAATCATATGCGACTGAAACATAAACTTCAGTCACTATCTTCCATCGTTTAAGTAACCTTTTGTGGGTTGACAACAGGAAATAGTTTTCTAATAAAAATGATCGGGAAGTCCATTATAAAGATTTTCTATTTGAAGTATATCAAAATTCACGAATATTTTATCAAGTTGACGAGTTTTTTCCAATTCTTGTAGGGCTGTATATGGTTCGAGAAAGGTTGGAGGATGTTAACAGGCTGAGTAATTTATTTGTACTAGAGGTATCTGATAGGAAATTCACATTGAAATCGCCACATAACACCACTTTTTCATTATTTTTAACCAAATCATCATACTTCTCATACCTGTCAGATTATTTGATCAATTGATAGAGAGGAAGTTGTAGTTGTATTAACTGCAGACTGTTTTTGAAGTGTGGGGTAATTCTTGTACAACCAAGAAGTCCGTGGATTCCTTACAGAAATATACGAAAATGGTCTCTGATAAACAGCTATTTCATCCTTTTAGGGCATTTCAATAAAACCAGGTTTTTTATTCCAAATATATATTTTTAGCAGTTTTTTTTATGGGATTTGTACAACCAAGAATCAGAGCGGCGAATTAACACACCGATAATAAAAACAGGACGGACATATAGTGTGAAACGGAAACCGGGTACGGTACGAGGCGAGGGTGTCGTAAATCAGGGCGAAGGTGCGCGAAGCTAATTGGGTGCCGTCTGAAGGGGCCCCGTTGGCGCCATGTTACCGAACCTCTCGCTCGTCACACCCTCGTTTGTCGTACCGGTCGGTCATGTGGCCCGAAATCGATATTTTTTCCGAAATACTCCAACGACATAAATTACAAACGACATTAAAGTGGGCGAAATGTACGCTGGGATGTTTTTATTGCTGATTCGGCTGGAACGAATCTCTTGGAAGAAAGGATTGTACCAAACCTGTCGTATTGTGCCGAAGTGAAAAATTCCCTAGGGTTTGATGGTTGTCAGAAATGAGTGCAAAGTCCATAATGACATGGATTGAACAATAACACAAAATTGAATTTTGTCAATTTATAACTGAATTACTCTTTTTTTGATAATCCTGGAATTTAATTGGACATAAAAAAGTTCCCATTGAAAAAATACCTAACATTATTTCGGATTGATGGCTTTAACTCAATATCTCTCTGTTGTTTCGAATTAAGGTAGTTGTCGTGAAATCCATTTCCAATCAGATTGCGTTTATATTCATACCACTTTTAGTTAATATTATTACCGGTATCATATTAAATTTTTGGAATGTTTTACCACACCGAAAGCGAGATATAAAGCTTCAAAAGTTGCAACGTTTAGCACGTTATCCCTATAGTGAGCTACTGTGGAGACCACATTTTAAGGCATAACTGAAAACCCTCCATTCAGATCTTTTTGAAAAATAGTATATTATTAAAAAATAAGTAAAAAATTTTATAAAAAAATCAAACACGCGTAGCTATACAGTTATTTAGTTATTGTCATAGGAAATTTCTAAATTAATGCGTATGAGGAGTGCAAGAGAGGGAAAGCTGAGAATCGTGGCAACGCCTCACGCGAGCGCTCGTGATTCAAATAAGCGAGAGCGCGAGGGTCTTGCTGTTTTGAATTGAACTGGGTTTTGGAATGCACATATTCATGGATAATTGAATCATTTTTCTATAGGAAATATCATTTGGTGAACGCAATAACTTATCGGGGTGAACTGATTAGTTTGCCCTTTCTACACTTGTATAGATTTTCCTGATTATATTTTCATTTTCAGCCTGTGGAAGGTTACCCAAAAAACATGTCAAGAAACGTTGTTCCTCCACAAAAAACCACATGCATTCAATCTATACTGATGCATTTTAAACAAATTACAATCGGAATAGATATAAAAAAAAATGTAGTTTTAGCTAGTAATTGCAAACAACAGTGCATAAACTTTATTTTATTTATACATTTGTACAACACATGTACGTATAACATAATTCGAATATTTTGAAGCATAAACAAAAATGAATCAGATTTCTAACAAAATAAACAACAAAGAATGTAATATTATTTGTTTTCAACTATTATACTAAATAATCACTTGATTGACTAAACATTAATTTTTAAATTATTAATTATTTTAGTTAATGCTTTCCTATTTTTAGTAACTCTAGGTTTTCCATTCTCCGATTTTTTAGTTAGGTGATTAATCACAGCTTCTTCTACTTTATCATGATACATTTGTTTCAGAAAATCGAATGTTATATTTTGTTGCGCAATTTTTTCAATAAATCCCGTGATATAAATTTTTTTAAGGCACTTAAATTAGGTAAATTAAAACATATTCTTTTGTTCTCAAGTCGCTCTGAAATACATTCTTCATATGATTTTATGTATATTGATAATTCTGACTCTTTACTAATGACTGATGAATCGAACTAATTTTTGCAAAATTCGTACATCATACATCGCTTTGTGGAAATTATCTGTTGTTCCGTTTGGTATTGAATCTTTGGCTAATTTTGATAGCTGGAACATTACTGGCCCTTCTCGATCTGGGAACGTTTTTCTAAAAATAATTAAGCTATCCACAAATCGTGCTATAATGGTAAAATCTTCTATTAAATCATTATTTCTCTTAGTAATCTAGACAAATCGAATCTCGCACTATGCGCAACAAGTAAATTTGGAGTTGTAGTTGAATTTAAAAATTATTTAAATGCTGCCCAAACAATCTACAAAATTTAGAGAATCGGCTTGTACATCATTCAAATATAATTGACCAGAAATTGTACTTAATCCCGTAATTTTTGTCGCCACAGGACTGATCTGCTTCGTAGGGCTAACATATATATTAAATTCTCTATTTTCACATTTGGCGGCGATTTGTAAAATGGCATCAGTCATGCACAATCCAGATGTTTCTAAAACAAAATAAACTATGGAATACTTAATTGATGCTCTTGATTCGTTAATTCCAACGTTTGGTTGATATGTTACACCTTCTGCCTTCTCCTTCGATTTTCTTAACATTTAAATTTTTTTGGTCAATTCAACTCTACTCAAATTTTTTTCTCTTGATCAGTCTTCTATTTTTCTTATCAGAATCGTATCTTTGAGCATATATAGCTGTATGACTACCTGGTTCCAATTTATTTTTTATATTCAATAACGATACCTTGCCAATGTTTTCAGAGCAAACTGCACTGTATCTTGAACAACTAAATGCGAGCGATCGTTGGATTGCGACGTTGCCAATAGTCCAGTCATGGCTTATTTGCCGTATCACGCATGCTAGTTGCGTTATTGAGTGTACAGTTCCCTCAAAAAATATCCCTCTGATTCAGCGTTTGAACATGTATCGCGTCGCGCTACAATCGAGCCTAATTTTTGACACTGTTTGTAGCACGACAACTACCTTAAGTTGCGACCTTAAGATATCCTTCATCATTGGATACCCCAAATGTTATTCAGGGAGCTATCGTGAATATAGACGAACATCGCTACTGGGTTGCCTATTCCAAATCGGCCGATATGTCTAGAAAATTTGGTGATTTTTGCAAATAACCTGAGAGTTTTCCTGGGAGACCTGTTTTGTAGATCAATATTTTTTACAAAAAAGTTTATAGGTCGTATTCCTTGATAAAACAGTATTTCCAAAGACAAATGCATTCATGCCATGATTTTTTTTTATAAATCACGTCTTATTTCTATCGACAAAAAAACGTCTAAATTTGAAAAACACGGTAGTTTTCCTGAAAAGACATCCACTAGTTTCTTCGCCAAAAAAATCAGGAATTTTTTCACTATTGTCAAGACAATTTATTGTTTATTTGCTAACATAGCTAATGAATTTCATCATTTGTTGAATGTCAATATTGAACATAATGTGAGTTTTAGTATTATCTTGGATATTGTACAATGAATTCAAGTGTTTGTAGATTCGGAAACTCTTTCAGAGAAGAGATTGATAACTTAGTTAGATCGGTTAAACCAGTGAACACAGTTAATACAAGGAAATGTATATGGTATCAGTTCACCTCGTTCTGTGATTCAAGGGAATATGAACTACAGCAATAAACTCCAACTACCGAATTAGCAATAATTTTGAAAGGCTATGCTGTGAACATGCGGAAATATGATGGTGAAGATTATAAAAATTATTCTGTCAGGACAATTTGGAACACAACCGCTAAGATGGTGCAAGAAAAGGAAAAAGGTGGCGTATATGGGGACAACGAGTATTTCGATGAAACTTACACAGATTCTTCAAAACATGATAAAATTACTACAGCAATTGAAAATTTGGCACGGAGAGCATTTTTGTATTTTATTTTCAATAAAATGCCATAGGATAAACTTACCCAATTTAGGGATACAATCCTTTAGATTGGGCATTTTGCGTATTAATCCGAGTTAAATGCACTGTTTCCAAATGTAAACACTGGAAATTATGTATGTGTAACAGTTCATTTACTGAAATTACTTATATCAATATTTTTTTAAACCAATTAAAAATATACATTTCAAACTAGCTAACCACTATTGAACTTACAGAACAAATAACAAGTTTTACAAATGACAGCCAATTCTTGAGCTGACCAGGTAATGCGACTTTGCCAATTTATTTTTAGATTGAGAAGATTCACTTTAAATATATGAACTGTTTACAAACTCAGTCTCGGAAAAAAAAAACTTTTACATTTTTGTTGGCTTATATGAACAGGTCGACGTTTATCAGTTTGCAAATTGATGTCAAAAAAAGGTTGAAATGAGTTGATATCACAACTAAGTGACTGAGTATAACTCTCAAAATAAGAAAGGAATGTTCTATCCTAACCCTACTTCAGTTGATCGACCGATAGAACATGTCCCGAATTCAATGAAGAACAACCGAGTGATGATGATTTCGAATGTTTTCAAAAAAATGTAAAACCCCAATTGTTTAAACAAACTGAGTTAAATGATTCAGTGCGTGATTTGGGTTTGTCAAAGGAAAAAGCAGAACTACTTGGTTCTAGACTGAAAGTAAAACATTTATTGGAATCTGCAAAATCTACTTACCAGAAATGAACAGTTTGCTAAATTTCTTACGCAGGAAGAGGATTTCGTTTACTGTCATGATAATGAATGAATTTGGCATTGAGTATAAGAAGGAAGATTGGAGACTCTTTATAGACTCATCAAAAACAAGGTTAAAAGGTGTATTATTACATAATGGAAATAGTTATGCTTCATTGCCTGTTGCTCATTCAGTTCATATGAAGGAAACTTACGAAAATCTTAATATAATTTTTCAGAAAATTAACTAACAACAACAAGAAGGAATTTTTGTTGGGCCTGATATTCGTAAACTGATGTTCGATTCCAACTTCGAAGCAACGATGAATAAAAACGAAAAGAAGGCTTGGATAGCATTCAAAAAAGTTGTGACTAAGTTTTTGGGCAATGTGAAAGCCCCTAACTATAAATTTATTGTAGCTAATATGAAAAACAAGTTCAAAACTCTTGGTTCTCTGATGAAGCTTAAAGTCCACTTCTTGCATAATCATCTTGATTTTTTCCTGAAACCTAGGTTTCATCAGAACATGAAAGAAATGGAGGACATAAAAGAAATGGAGAAACGATACCAGGTGTGCTGGAATACCAAAATGATGGGTGATTATAGTTTTCCCAATATCAATTGCAGAAGCATAAAGAAGTCTTGCGGCGAAATCCTGTGAGCAGCAGTGGCGGAGACAACTAATTTTATTTAGATATTTCAATATCCTAGGACGTATTTCGATTGGCACACACCAAGACCACAGACGCTACTGGTTTTCAATCTTTCAGAGCTATCAAAACACAAATACAACGAGTGATTTATGACCTCCCATCGTATAGACACACCTCCAAGCATTGATGTCCGCTTTGATTGGCCCAGACGAATCGGTTGTAGAACAGACAGCAGTCACTCAATTCCACGTTGAACAGCGGGCTCTTTGTGCCGACGGAGACTGTATATAAGTAGTACAGATTATTTTTCGTTCTGTTTCTTCGCATATAGCGAAGTGAGTTTTCATTTGCTCCCTATAGAAACAGCTTCTGCAATTGATATTGTATGGACTATACATAAGGTCACTCCACAGAGAACAACGCATCACATCGGATAAAAAGCTATGCAAGAAATTTTACGGAAAAGAGGAAATTATTTTAAAATTTTTCATTTCACATTTTTCCTATTTTTTAAATATATAATTGATGTCTTATTGAAAGAGAATCTTTGGTGATGAAGAAACTGATACGAAACACGGTTTCAGCACACAAAAATTCATAAGATTTAGGTAAATTGGTTCAAAAAGTTTTTACAAAAATGTTTTTCGTTAGCTATTAGAAGATTCATTTTTTTATTAAGTAAATGAAATTTCCTTCCTCAGATCATACATCCTGACAAACAGCATGCCTTCTTTATTATTCACCATGTGATATAAATTATAGATTATACATTTTTTATATTTTTGTCATTATTCGACAAATTCATGTAATGCGGATGGATCAGTTTGGTAATGCTAATAAGCAATGAGTTGAAAATTATCTCCCGAGATGATGTACACAAAAGTTCTATATATGTGTCCATGGTGATTTTTGAACATGACGTGAAACATTCCAGAACTGGATAAAACGAGCAAGCAAATTTATGATGAAATTTTAAAAACTAGAAACGAAATAAAAAATTTTATTGAAGCAAGTGAGGCTCGGCTTCTACTAAAAATCGAGGAAATTAAGAATACAGTTACCGAGTTACAAAAGGAAAACACAAACCTAAAAGAAGAAATCGAATACCTGAAAAGGGACCAGAACAAAAAGAACATAATAATATTTGGTTTAAAAAAAAGGAGAGAAGAAATAACACCCAAAAAACTAAGCAAGGAACTTAATGAACTATTAGACGTGGAACTAAACGAAAATGATTTTAACGACTGCTACCCACTTGGAAAAGCAGAAAATTGTCCAATAAAAATCGAGTTCTTGTCTAACCTCAAAAAAAAACAAGTCCTGCAGAACTGCAAAAAACTAAAAGGGAAAAATATTTCCATTGCCCATGACTTGACTCATAAACAGAGAAGCGATCATAAAATTCTACGAAAACACTTATTTCTTGCCAAGGGAGAAAATTATGAGGACTGTTATATACGAGGTAATAAATTAATTGTAAATGGCACGATATATGAGGTGAATGATTTGTTGGAAAGGGAATACCAAGGAGACCTAAATCTTGATAAACCCAATAGTGCTCCTGCGACACCAACTTCAGGTACACATTCTGCACCAAGTGACAACCCGTCACCCACGAAAGCGAAACAACAAAGTGCCAGGAGAAGATTATTGAGCAACGAAAAACCGTTGAAACCAACATCAGTCTCACAAAAGGAAACACAAAAACCGAGAACACGCTCCTTCAAGTAGTTGCGATTTTTCTCAACCTGGCTAAGCCTAGAGCAGAATATATTCAAGCTCTTCTCCAACCAACACAGCAACTCAATTTGTATGAAGAGGAAAAGATCGACAAAAGCAACCAATTACCACTTAGGAATATCAGTGACACTCAAACAAATCAAGTGAACAATACGCCACAGACTAGTGTAACCACAAGGAAAGCAGTGAAGCCTAAAGAAACCAAAAAAAAAAGGGGTAAGAAATTACCTGCCCGATGAACTTATTCTAAAATTCGTTTCTTCTCATCTTAGCATATTATTGAATTGATGTTTAGTTTATTCCACTCTTTGTATTATATTAAGGTATTAACACTATAAAGCCAAAATGGACCCATTCATAAAAGAGTATAAGAACGAACCAATAGTAGCAAAAGTAATCTCAGATGTTAAAGATTTTATACCAGATAAACAAAATCCATTTAGTATAATACATTTTAATATCAGAAGTATCACAAAAAACATGGATGAGATGAAAATATTCTTGAACAGACTTTCTCTTGAATTTCAAATCATTGTACTCTCTGAAACATATCTTGTCTATGATTTGAATATAGTGGAAATTGATGGCTACACCACAATATATAACAAAGGTACACTGAACAAAAATGATGGTGTAATAGTGTATATTAAAAACAGCATTAGTTTCACATATAGCGTAATAAACATTGGTGACATTAAGGCTCTTGAAATCACAACAAAATCAAAATATGCAAATGCCATGATAACTGCCATCTACAGACCCCCAAGTACTTGTCCAAAAAGGTTCAATATAGATCTATTGGACTATATACAGTCTATTGAAAAAAGTGACTGGCATATAATAACGGGAGATATCAATATAGACTTATTTTCAGATTCAGAGTTTGTCGAAGAATACAAAAATTCCTTGAATAGTTTTGGGTATGAGTCATACATCAATAGCTACACCCGACCACAGAGTCAAACATGTATTGACCACTTCTTTGTTAAAACTGTATCCCATAGAAATATCCAATCATTTGTCTTCCAATTCATTAATATAACAGACCATTACCCTATAGCATTAAAATAATCTAAACCAAATTACATAATAATATTCCAAATGAAAATAAATACAAGCAATATATAAACTTCTCATCATTAAAACCGATTTGGAATGCGAGACATGGGTCGACCTATACTCGGTACGGATATAGACAAAATGACTGATAAAATTCATTCAAAACTTAACTTATATATTGAAAGAAATACGAAAATGTCAAGCTAAAAAACAAAATATAAAACGAAGAAAATGGATAACTTCTGCACTCTTAACATCGATAAACAAAAAAGAGACAATGTATAAAACATTAATGAAAGACCCAAACAACCAAATTTTGAAAACACAGTACCATACTTACAAAAATAAACTAGATAAGATAATAAAAAATTCTAAAAGAACTTATACACAAAAATTAATCAAAAATAACATGAACCAATCCAAGGCTCTCTGGGAATGCGTAAATGATATCTGCAATCGATCCAAACCAGAAACAAAAATAGAAAAAATTATATCAACTGATGGTACACCACTATTTTCCAAAAAGCACATCTCTGACAGTTTCAATGAATATTATAGTACTTTGGGTCAAACATATGCAAGTAAAATAAAAGTTCCGGATGACTATATAGAACATGACACAAGATTGAAAAATTCAATGTATCTTTATCCCACCGATACCAGAGAAGTCCACGACATCATAATGCAACTGAAACCAAAAAAGGCTCCTGGTCACGACAATATACGCGCTGAAACCTTGAAAAACATATCAAAACAGATAACTGCCCCCTTAACCCATTTAATAAACTGTTGTTTTGAAAAGGCTATTTTCCAAAATCATTGAAAATTGAATCGTGAAACCACTATTCAAAAGTGGTAGTAAATTTGAAATGATAAATTATAGACCAGTCTCATTAATATCAAACTTATCTAAAATAATTGAGAAAATCCTCAAAATCAGGATACTCAGCTTTTGTAGAAATTTAACTTGATATCTAAATATCAGTATGGATTTAGGAGGAAATCAGAGATGATGCAATTTACCAATTAGTATCTAATATTTATAACTCACTGGATAAAAGTAAACCATCATTATGCATTTTTGTTGACCTCTCTAAAGCATTCGATACCGTGTGCCACAGAAAATTACTTGACAAACTAGACCATTATGGGATAAGAGGAAATATATACGGTATATTAAAAAGCTTTATGACAGAGCGTGAATAGAAAGTATGTATTGGAGTGGAGTTGAGTGATAGTAGATATGTAACATACGGTGTTCCACAAGGAACTGTACTTGGTCCACTGTTGTTTACTCTGTATATCAACAGTTTACTTTCTTTAGGAACCAGGGGCAAAATTTTGAGCTTTGCAGATGATACGGCTATATTCTATGAGGCGAAATCATGGAACACCTTGAAAGCAGAAGTGGAGGATGATTTTAGAGTTATAGAAAAGTGGTTTCGATATAATACACTAACTCTCAACCTGGAAAAAACAAAATATCTACCGTTTTCCTCATACTCCAGTGGATTACCAAATATGGGTCCTTTGATTATCGGACCAAATTCAGAAATACCTGAAGCTGAATCGATTAAATATTTAGGTATTGTAATTGACCGACACCTCAAGTGGGACCTTAACATAAGAAATATAGTCAACAAGTTAAGAGGTATGTTATATAGATTTAAATATCTGAAAGATTACCTTGACACGAAACACCTAGAAATATTATACTACGCACTGGTTCAATCTCATCTAACTTACGGTATTGTGGGCTGGGGTGGTGTAAATGACACGCACTTAGAAAATTTAAACGTCATTCAGAGATGGATATTACGAATTATATACGGTAAACCACTCAGATTCTCCAATGATAAATTACACGAAGAATCGGGAATATTTGACAGTAGGCAACTTTTCTGTCAAAATATACTAGTCAACATAAAAAAAAACAAGATCTCTTCTCACCCTGTTACACACTCCTACAGCACAAGAAATAAAACAATATCATTAAGCGTACCTCGCTGTGACAAAACCATAGGGCAACGTCACTGTGACTTTCTTGCACCAAAACTTTATAGTCTAACACCTGTTGATATAAGGAACTTACAGAGCATCAATTTATTCAAGAAAAAAATAAAAAAATGGATTTTGGCTTTTGGAAGGAGCAAATTACACGATTTTGTTAATCAAAAACTAAATTAATATATGGTTAGGTATTTTATACTCTTCAATCGAAACAATGAATGGTCTACTTATTATTTTTATTAGTAATATACTTTATATTCATGTTCTCCCGTGTTAATTGTATAAGTCTGAGTACATCTATATATGTACGTATGCGCATATCTCTCAATTAGCTACTCGAATTCTTATATTCTGATACTTTTATATTTTATATTTGTACATTTTAGATTTTTAAACTTTTAAACTTTTCCCTTTTAGCACTTTACATTTTACATTTATAAATTTTACATTAATACATTTTTATAATTACATTTTTACATTTTACATTTTTACATTTTACATTTTACATTTTACATTTTTCAATTTCCATATCTTCATATCTTCACATTATATCTATATATTTTATATTTTCAAATTATTTCATAACGAATCATCTTCAACTAGTTATGTAATGATCACCTACTGAAATTGATGGAACATACAACAACATGAAGCCACGTACAAGCGATAGTTACATTGGAACTAAAGCTTCTGTGGTATCCCCTGTTTATTTACTGTACGCACTTTAATCATATATACCTTTTTTGTAAATATTTTCTTGGTGAATAAACTTTATTATTATTATTATTATTCAACGGTATATTGGAAAACAGTTTTTGACTAAACTAGAAACAGTTCTTCTACATGAGATTAGAGCGAAAGAAGTTATTTAAAAATCGTAAAATATACTGAAGGAAAGCCAAGACATATTTCCATCCCCTAAAATGATTTTGTCATATCATATGGATTTCACCAGTTTCTTCCAGTAACATAAATCATCAATCCTAACACTCAAGTGCTTCCATTCCCATCAACGAGTGTAACACATAAGAATTTCCGTTGAGAGCAGCCACTATTATTATTTACGACCATCACTGAAAATGAAATATGACAATATCTGTTCAGTGTAACACACCAAATGACCACTTAAACAACCCACACGGTCAGAAGGGCGTTCCTAGCAGCACATCCATCCCTACGATTCCGATATCGATGTCAGGAATTGGCAGAAATCTGTAAATTGCCCGAAAACTTAAATGAGTTATACACCTCAGTACCCTTGGCGCCACTAGTGACACTTTTTGGGGCTACAAGTGGCTGCCTCCAGAGGCGTATTCAAACAGTTGATGAATTTACATTCCGTGGTTAGTTTTTCATTAAATAAAATGTAATGAAAATAACTTGAATCTTAACAAATGCCTGTAGTAAAAGATCTCCCTAGATAATATTAAAAAAATAATATATATATATATATATATATATATATATATATATATATATATATATATATATATATATATATATATATATATTATATATATATATATATATATATATAGGGTGTTCCAAATTAAGTCGGCACCATTGCCAACTTCGTTATTATTGATGCTACGATTTCGGTTAAATGGGCAAACTGGTAGCATTTTCAGTGGCCTTCTCGATGCCGAAAACAAAAAAAAATTGACAGTCGCGTTGTCATAATATTTCATAAAATGATATTTTTTTCAATGGAACATCCTATATTTTTTCATGCATTTCGATTCGTAATAACATTCTCAACAACAAAGCCTATTTGACTTTTTTTCGTTAAGGTGAAAATAAGACAGTTGTATTAATAGGAAACATTTATAACAAACGGGTTTGATAAAGCGTTATAAAATATCGAGTAAATGTTCAAAAACACCGCCTTCTTGTTGAACACATATTTGGACCCTTCTATTGACACTACGTGTGGCATTCAACACAGTTCGGCCATCAATTCTATTAATTATAGTTTCAATATAATTTTTCATTTCATCTACATTATTATGTTTTATTTTGTACACCTCATTTTTCAGAAATCCCCAAAAATAAAAATCTAGAGGTGTCATGTCTGGTGAACGAGGGGGCCACTTAACAGGACCATTTGTAGCAATCCATCTGTTTCCAAAATAGCCTCGCAGCAGTCGTTTTACGCCACTGACATTATGTGGTGGTGCTCCATCCTGCTGAAAATAGATCATCTGACGAGCCTCCAGATCAAGATCATCGAAAAACTCTTTCAACATTCTTGTTAATAAACTAATGTAACGGGGTCCTTTCAAAGAACCATGGTAGAAAAATGGACCGATAATTCTGCTTCTAAATAGACCACACCAAACATTAATACTAAATTGTCTTCGCGGAATGTGGGGATGGACTAGAAATGGATTATGTCTACTCCAATAATGAAAATTCTTTCTATTATACATCCCACGATTTGAAAAATCAGCCTCATCGCTCCATATAATATTTCTATTGAAGTTTGGATCTTGTCTGCATTTATTCATAAACCACCGACAAAACCCCAATCGTCTCTCAGGATCACCAGGTTCTAGTGTTTGCACTGGTCTTAACTTATAAGGAGAAATCTTATGTTTCTTCAGAATTCGTTGAATACCAGACAATGGAACAGCTATTTCTCTAGATAAATCTCTGATGGAATTATTTGGATATACCTCAAAGTAGGATGAAACGTCAATTTCTGTATCTTCAGATATTACAAAACGTTTTTAGTTCTTCTCTTCTCAAAAACTTTTTCATTGTTCCTGAATCGACGATGAAGCACAGCAAAAAAACGCCGATTAGGTAATTCACGATCGGGGAACGAATTGCTGTAGTGTTGGAGTGCTCTTACGCTATTTTTCTGGCAAACCAAGTAGGATTCTAACATATCACATTTTTCTTGATGGGAAAACGGCATTTCGAAAAATAGGAATGACCATCCCCTAGACAGGTCACAAAAAACAATTGATTCCACAAATGACAGCCAAAAAAATTACACAGATAGAGACATACCACTGAAAAATCAAAACAAATTGAAAACTACCCCACCTCTATACCCCAGTCTATCTCATCTCGACGAAAAGTTAATCTCTACAGATGCATCTTTTTTATACCCAAGACTATCACAAGTACAGATTCAAGACTGAACTCGGGAGCGACGAAAATGACTAGATTCCTACACATCAACGTAGAATGTCTTTCCACGAAGCTGCCAATATTAGAGGCAACACTTAAAGAACTCAATTATCCTGATATACTGTGTGTATGTGAACATTGGATGAATAAAGTGCAAAATGAAGTAACATGTATAGACGGATATGAAAATGTAAGTACCTTTTGTAGAAAAGCTCATATACACGGTGGAGTTGCAATATATGCAAATAGTAAAATAAGTGGAAATTGCAAAGAAATTAATGTTAGAAAGTTTTGCATAGAACTCGATTTCGAGATTGTTGCTGTGTCTATTGATGAACACTTATGTGTTGCTTGCATATACAGATCTCCGAATGGATCTACTGATAATTTTCTTCTAAATCTATCCACATCATTAATGGAAATTATTGAGAGGAGCAAATATCAAGTAATAATGGGAGACCTAAATATAGACAAACTAACGCAAGATAAAAACAGCAAAGAGTTAAATTATATATTAGAATCCTTCAGTCTGAAGTCTCTAATAAATGAACCCACGCGAATAGACAGAAGAAATGGTTTTAATTCTCGTACTGCAATTGACTATGTTGTTACAAACGAGGGAGTTAAGGAGGAATGTGAAGTTTTTGAGCCCCACATAAGCGATCACAAAGCACAAATATTGAAAATTGTACTTCCCTATACAAGCAAAATAGATGAAGTGAAGAATGAAAACTTTCTCAGAACAAAACATGTTGAGTTTTCAACATTACTTTAATAAAGAGAATTCACTATATCTGTGCTCAAGTGACAATATAAATGATTACTATAGACTATTTATGGAACATTTCGAATGGGCTCTAGATGTAAGCTGCCCAAAACATAAAACCACTTCAAAAAACAAAAATAAAAATACGAGTAAAGAGATTCAAAAGGAAATTGATGATCTCAAGTTTCTTTATTACATATCAAATAATTCAGAAGATCCAGTCTTGACAGATTCCTATAAAAAACACAAGAAGAACATTAATAAAAGAATAAATGATTTGAAAAAGGTAGATAACATTAACAGAATAGATACTGCATCGAACAAAAGCAAAGAACTGTGGAGAATAGTAAATGACAGGCTAGGGAAGAAAACATCGAAATATAATATCAATCTGATGCATAACAATAATATAATAAGTGATGTTACCGAAATCAGTAATTTATTTGTGAATTATTTCACAACATCTGTGCATGAAAAACTAGATACATACTTCGGAAATACCAAATCCCTGGCATGCACAATACCAAAACAAAACATTAAACATACAATTTTTCTGGAACCTTTTACAAGCACAGAGGTAATCCAAATAATAAACGATTTGAAAAACAAAAACTCAATGGGCATGGACGAAATCTCCATCAAACTATTGAAGTTTTGCAAAAAGGCACTATCAGAATCCATAGCCTTTCTTTTGAACAAATCTATAGAGTTAGCACAGTTTCCGGATGATCTAAAGCTTGGTAAAGTGATCCCAGTATATAAAAAAATAATCCACAAACAGCCGAAAACTATAGACCCATAGTACTACTCAGTCATCTTTCCAAACTAACTGAAAAAGGTATTGCATATAGGTTATACAATTTTCTCGAAAAATACAATATTCTATCCCCTTCTCAATTTGGATATCGAACAGCAAAATCAACTGAACTAGCCACCATAGAATTTACTCAGACTATCTATAAACATCTAGATACAGGAAGGAAAGTAGCTGGTGTTTTCTTTGACCTAACTGCAGCCTTTGACTGCGTAAATCATCAGTATCTTCTTAACAAACTATCAACACTAGGGATCAGGGGGAACCTACTGAAGTGGATAGAATCATATATATCCAACAGAAAAATTAGTGTGTCTATAAAAGAGGTATTGTCAACCGAAAAATGTGTCGATATTGGTGTGCCTCAAGGCTCTGTATTGGGGCCACTTCTTTCTTAATTTTTGTGAACGACCTTCCAGATTATATTACAGAAGGGCAGATTTTTATGTACGCTGATGACACTTCTATGATAATCGAGGCATCCACCATAAGAGAATTGGATCTAAAATGGAAAAATCACAAAACAGTTTGAATCCTGGTGTCAACAAAATTCACTCATGGTAAATAAATCAAAATCGGTATGTTTTTTATTTTTCCAATATGAACAGCGACATAACCCCCACAATAAACAGTATAGAATTCAAAGGCAGCACACAATTTCTAGGAACTGTCATAGACAGCAAACTACACTTCACACTGGAAATAGACAATATATGTTCCAAACTTGCAAGAGCAACCTTCGCGATCTTGAACCTGAAGAAGGAAATAGATATGAAAAATCTAATAACAGCTTACTACTCCTTAGCATACTCGGTAATGAGTTACAACATAGTCGTTTGGGGCCAATCAACGGATGTTTCTAGAGTCTTCACTATGCAAAAAGAATAATAAGAATAATTTTCAACATGGGCTACAGAGATTCATGAAAAAATTAAAAAAATAATTCCTTAAAAACAACTCATAATTATAAAATAAAACTAAAAGCTACATCTCATAAATGCAACCTCAGTAAATTTAAAAAATCACCAAACTATGCAGGTCCCGAAGTTTTCAATAAACTCCCGGAAAATATAAAGAGTTTAAAATCATATCAAGCATTCAGAAAAGCATTAAAAGAATACTTAGTAGAAAAATGTTTTTATAATCTTGCAGAATTCATGCAATAAATTAGCTACTAAGGGTACTGTCATTTCCAACCTAGGATTAGATAACAAATAACAAATGATTGGCAGTTAATCAAGATACTTCACACCACTTATTCGATCCAAGTGTATATCCATAGCTTTAATCTACTCTCTATCTTAACAAGTATATATGCAATATTATATGAAAAAGCAAACATACTCATTTATACATGAACGTGTCAGTTTGTATTAAATGTTTTTGACGAAACCTACTTTAAGTGTTTTTGGTAAATAAAGATTTATTATTATTATTATTATTATTCGAACAGTAGTTGACAGTTACAATAATTTATGACATTGTCATGACATTCTTGAGAATATTTGACAAATAGAATTTCAACAAAGTTTCAAGGCAATTTGATTGTTCATAATAATTATGTTTTATCGAATCAAACACATTTTTTCCAACCACATTCATATGACCCTCCAGTATTTTCTGTTCTGTACAAAAACGGCTTCAAAGTTATCATTACAGCAGACATATTTTGATTCACAAAATAAATGCGGCTAGCGGAATGGCTTTAAGATGGAAATTATCGTTTTGTACATTAATACCAAATAGCTTAGTGGTGTCAATTGAGTGGTGCGACATGATGATCACGGGTTTCACGAGTTCACATCCTAGCGCAATTTTTTCTTTTTACTGTCTTATTTTGCTATTAGTAACAAAATATTGTCATTTGTATAAGTACAAAAAATGGGTGTTCGGACAATCATGAGGTTTTATTCGCCAAAACAAAGAAATTTTTTGTACTAGTGAAAGAAATAAATATTTCCACATAAGTCGCTCATTTTCCACTTTAGGAAGAAAAGTGATATGAGCTTTGTTGTTGAGAATGTTATTACGAATCGAAATGGATGAAAAAATATAGGGTGTTCCATTGAAAAAAATATCATTTTATGAAATATTATGACAACGCGACTGTCAATTTTTGTTTTGTTTTCGGCATCGAGAAGGCCACTAAAAATGCTACCAGTTTGCCCATTTAACCGAAATCGTAGCATCAATAATAACGGAGTTAGCAATGGTGCCGACTTAATTTGGAACACCCTGTATATATATAATATATATATATATATAATATATATATTTGGTTGGGGGTTCTTAGGTTTGGGATTCTTGTGTAAAAATAAAACTTTCTTATACCAATATACGTTTCGCCCCTGGCCGGAGGCATCTTCAGTAGGGTTTTTTTTTAGAATTAATTTTTTATTTTTTCTCAAAGTAAAACATTTTGTGTTATGGTAAAAATTAAAATAATAGTTGTTGACATGTGCAAGGGAGAAATGTTTGGTCTGGGGGAAGGGTGTGGTAGAAAAACGATGTTTGTAGGTACTTTGGCGATCATCATTGTGAAGATGACTCATTTTTTATGATTTATATTTGTTATTCCTTAGTGTGGTAAGTTCTACAGGTTTTATTCTAACACAATAGTTGAGATTGACCTGGCATTGGCATCGTTTTTTTACCACATCCTTTCCCCAGACCAAACATTTCTCCCTTGCACATGTCAACAACTATTATTTTCATTTTAACTATAACACAAAATGTGTTACTTTTCAAATGTCATTGTTAATTATCAGGAGAAAAAATAAAAAATTAATTCTAAAAAAAATCTACTGAAGATGCCTCCGGCCAGGGGCGAAACGTCTAGCATGATATAATATAGTTTTATTTTTACACAAGAATCCCAAACCTAAGAACCCCCAACCAAAAAAATAAATATACCAGGATTCAAGAAAACCCACAGTTAAAAATATATATATATATATATATATATATAAATATATATATATATATATTGTTATGACACTTATACATTGCATAAATACCAATACCTGCTATAGTTTTTTTTTAAATATTTTTCTGTATATTTTGCATCTTTGGAACCTTGGCCATATTCTAATCAACGCAGATGATCCAAAAGGGTGGCAGTAGAGTTTTTCTATAATCATCATTATGTTTCGATCAATTCATTCAAAATGCTCAACCTACAAAAGTATAGAAATCAAAATTTAGAAATATATATTGAGAATTCAACTAAACATCATATTTATATGCAGGAACATCCTGTACACAAAATGGGAACCAAAAAGCAAATATTACAGGAAAATGTATAAGAGATATTTCTCTTTTAAAAATGGACAAAATAATATAATTGGGAACAGAAAAATGGTAAAGGTTAATTTTGAAGATCTTTGCATAAATAATAGAATGTACACAAAACAAATTTGTAAATAATACATGTACAATAAGTTAGAAAGTGAAATAATGTGTTTAAAAAAAAGTTATATTAAAAAAATCGAAGACAGAAGAAACAAACAGGGATGTTAACCAGGAGAGCGAAAAGGACAAATAAAAAAAGCGACACGAAGGTTTTTTCCTCTATGACAAGAATTACAAGTGAAAGGGGTTCAAACTGAACAAATAACATACATAAGAAACAATAATACATATAATAATCAAGAACTAATTAAGGAACAAAAATCAAACTGGAAACTACTTGCCTAGAATTTGAGGTTAGATTGCCAACATTGGACATCACCAGGAGTAAAGGAGGCGAACTGTTGCAAGATATTCACTAGAATGATCCACTGAACATGCCAGGAATCAAGAGAGTCAGAAGCATAAGACATAACAGTAACTTTTCTTTTAAAAAAAAACTTAACAAAGTGCTGACATTCTTCAGACAAATATTTTTGTATTTATTCGTAATAATACGTGTCTCATGGTCATAATTTTCTTCTTGCAATTCATGATATGATCTGAGAATAACCTACAAATAGTTATTTTTGGAATATATCTAGATTTGCGCATGACCAAGCAATTCATTTAAATGTTGGTTGGTTGGAAATTATAATTAATATAAGTCAGTTATCTTTCAGAGATAGGCAGGTTAAGTAATTAATTAATTAATAAGTAAGTTATTACATACGATTGACATTATGTATCATTTAAGTGTCCTAAACGAATATTTGTGTTCATGTACGAATTACTTATTTTTTATATCTCCATCTCAAATTTGAGATCATTTTCAATGAAATTATGTGAAGCACCTATGTATCCTCGAGTAATTCAATAGTTATTATAATTTCAATATTATTCTTAGAATTCCTCAGGGTCGAATTAGAGAAACATTGATGCATAATAAAATAACATTATAATAAAAATGATGTTCTTGAATGAAAATGAATGAACTATATAGACTATAGTATGAATTACATATTTTCCCTTCTACAGTCTATAATTGATGAAAAAAAAAATCATAAGGAGGTGGCACCAGCCCAGTGGATCTCTTCTCCTGGAGACGCCCCTGTCTGTACATTACTCACTAGAAATCGATGACAGGGTGATGGATGATTTCAATACAGAGATTCTGAATGCAGGCCAGGCAAAGAAATATGGGAATTCAGGAAGTCAGCTCTAAATAACACATGTTTATTGGAGAAAAATGATGATAAATGGATGGGAGAGCAAGTATGGGTGATAGGAGAGGCTGAAATGGTCAACTGATACTTGGTAAAGTTGTTCTGGTTAATGTTTCCTTCTGGAAGATTATAACTTCTTACTGATATGAATCTGCTGAATGATATGAATTCCCATCACTATCGAGATTCGTCACGTGGTTTGATGCGATTTTGCAGTATAATTTCAATTCCACTGGATTTTGAGTTAATAATCTCCATCAAATGAACTTACTATGGATATAATATTATTATGGAATTGATGAATCTCTTTGCTCAAAATGTCACTTTCTAGAGGTACTAGTTCAATTTGGTTTTATAACGGGTACCAATATCCATGAAGCTACCATTTGGTGTTTTCTGAGACTTCACGAAGGCATTTAGTTGCGTCGACTGTAACATTATGCTAAAAAATGTCTAACTATTGGGTATCATACATAAATATTCTCGTTCGTATTTATGCGTTACTTGTGTTGAGATTGAAAATTCCCAGGGTAGCGTTAACAATGGTGAGACATGGAGTTCCGCAGGGTTCGATCCTGGGCCACTTATTTTTTTTTATAAACTTCAATGATATACTTGTTTTCCGGATTTTTCATACACTCTGTTTGCGCTCAATGCGATTTTGAAAGTCTTGAAAATAAGGTCAAAAATATCACTAAACTATTCAAGAACTATTCTAGTTATACAAACATTATTCTGAAACAGTAGATAATGAAGTCATATACTCAATTAGCCCAACAAAATATCATATCGAACATAATTTGAATTGGTCCGAGCACTTGAAAGAAATGAAGAGTAAATTTTGTGGGAAAAGCATTGATAAGAATACTTATCAATCGGGGGAATGGAGTATCTTCAGAAGTTTCCAACCTTGAATATAAAATAACCAATACTTTACATAAAAATCGAAATGACCTGTCTTGACCATTAAAAAAATTGAATATAAACATTTCTCACAGATTATGTATTTCTATGTGAAGCATGTTTATGGTTATTATAATGCAACTCACAGAATGTTTCAAATTAAAAAAATCAATAATGTAAAAATTGTGGTCCAGGCATTCTCAACTATGCTCACTGAACATAAATATATATATATATATATATATATATATATATATATATATATATATATATATATATATATATATATATATATATTTATATAAAACGGAAGAAATTTGATGGACATAGCCCTCAGAGATAAGTTTTAACCGTAGACACGTGTTTCGGGCTCTCGGCCCTCATAGTACGGTGAAGAAGTGCAAGTATGAACAACACTTGGTAGAAAACAACAAATCAACAGAGTCAACAAACAGAAGCCAGCCGCACATTTGCGGTTTCGGTCAGCAGACCCTGCATTCCAGGGCAACAACCAACGTCACCACGGGGGCAGCTACAGGGGGACTGGTAAACAAAACGGAAGAAATTTGATGGACATAGCCCTCAGAGATAAGTTTCAACCGTAGACACGTGTTTCGGGCTCTCGGCCCTCATCAGTACGGTGAAGAAGTGCAAGGATGAACAACACTTGGTAGAAAACGACAAATCAATAGAGTCAACAAACAGAAGCTTGTTGACTCTGTTGTATATATATATATATATATATATATATATATATATATATATATATATATATATATATATATATATATATATATATATATATATATATATATATATATATATATATATATATATATATATATATATATATATATATATATATATATATATATATATATATATATATATATATTATTATATATATATATAAAAGAGAGGAATATCGAGTAGACTGTTAAAAACAAAATGGAAGGAATTTATTCGGCATAGCCCGAAAATCGTGTCTACGGTTAACACTTTCTTCTGATGCCCAATAAATTCCTTCCATTTTATATATATATATATATATATATATATATATATATATATATATATATAATATATATATATATATATATATATATATATATATATATATATATATATATAACCTTCTGCCCTACAGCAGTCCACCAAAAAATAAACAGATTTTTCCTTTTAAATCTTTACAATTTTCAAAACTTCACTATATTGCGATTCCCAAAATTTGGACGAATTACATTAAAAAAAAGTGTTTTTGAACTTTTTAATTTTAATTTTTTTAAATTCGCAACCACTGTAATTTCTTATGAAATGGCATTATACACTCGTCATTTACGTGTGTGCAAGATGTTAGATTACACCTTGCAACAGTAGCAAATCTGGTAATGAATTATGTTGAAAAAAGGTCATCAAATCACTTACATTGTAACCATTATTCCTCAAACGATATGTAGACCATTATTTAACATGTATTCCTACTGACAAAGTTGATGAAATTCTGGAAAAATTTAATAAATAAATATCACCTTTGATTGAAATAAATATTAGAAAAACACATAAATTTTCGTGACAAAACAATAATACAGGACAATCTGTAAATATTTTCATAGATTTTGTTAAATCAAATGCATTAAATCGTTATACAAACTATTTGTCAAATGCACTCCTTAGTTACAAAACGAAATATTATTGAAAATTCAACTAAAAAGCTATGAAGCTTGCTCACACAAAATTAAAAAAAAGGAATTTGGAAAAAATCAAGAATAATTTGAAAGAAAATAATGACACTAGCCACTTTGCAGAAAAAAACAATCAAAACACGAGTTAATGCGATTTAAAATGATAATAAAGAAAAGAAAGCAACAACATACATACCTTTGCCATACATAGACGAACCATCAAATAAAATCAATAAAACAATAGAAAAACATAAGATAACTATATCACATCGACTACAAAATACGAATAATACATTACATTATTGTTAAAAATGGACATGTAGCAAGTATGGTGGATTTGTGCAGATCTAATTAACAATTATCGAGTAGCAACTATCAATTAACGAGTAATGAAAATGATGGCTTTCATGCAAACTGAATTAACGATTAAAGTATGAATATTAAGCAGGCGCATAAGTCAGAGATCTGATCTATCCAAATTAACCTTTTTATACAAAATTAAGAAAAATTGCCTATTGGAAATGCATTACCCATTTCATTTTGAATAAATATCATTCACGTTTTAACTTTTTGTAAGCCACAATAAAATAATTTGAGAAAAGTTAGGTTAGCTTTTGTCATCGCGCGGATCAATCCACGGTCACTGGATGGTGAATTCTAAAGGTAGTTGTTACTTTGTAGTGACTTTCATCAAATGCGAACTGTTATGGAGATAGCAAGCACGTAACAACCATCACCACATATCACAATCGAGTTCATGTCACATTGAGCGTTTGATGGAACTCACTAAAACGTCACCGTAACTATCATACTCTAGTGAAAGTGATTGTGACTTCTAATTGATATTTAAGTGGTACAGGATGGTTACCGCAACGGTTATTTTCCAATTTCAAATTTGAAATCCTTTAAGGGGATTCTGCTCAGTGACCATAATGTTTCAGACACTTCAATTGACACTTCCAAGTTATAGAACTGTCGAGAGGCTACCATATATGGGAATTACGAATTACAAACATGCCAATATAAAATTGTAGTTATTATTACTGTGTAGTGGTAGATTTAGTGGTGATTACGTAATAACCTCAGAGTCGAAGTTGCAGTATCAGTTTCTGTCACTATAATGCTACTTGGGCCATGTAAAGATTGTCAAAGTACCTATATAGGTCAAATAAAACAGTATTTGCAAAACCGAATACAAGCCCACAAGTACTCAAAAACTGACATTACAGCGTTATCCAAACATGAAAAAGAAAATCAACATAAGTTTGACATTAACAACGTTGGAATTATGATCAAAGAAATAAATCCAATAGTAAGAACATTCTTTGAAATGATACATATATTAAAAGATCCCAGCAATATAAATTATATCAGAAACTGAAACCAGATTCATAATAAACTTTTACAACTTTATAGTAGTAATGATGAAACCTGATCTTTACATGCTGCCATAAAGATACAGTAGGTAAGGCTCATATACTATAACGTAATCTTCTAAACAATCCAGTCTATTTATGAAGGGGAAAAACATGAACAACGAAATCACACACGTTCAACAACATTCGTACAATGCAAAAGCAAAAATATAAATATAATATTTGTGACAACTCTTACTCATACATATCGAATATATTTCAATATTGTGTTATGTAACGTGTTATGTTTCAAACTCCATGTTTTTAATTATTTTATTTTTTTTAATCTGAAAATGACAAAAACTATGTCGAAACGTTGTCATCAACAATTCAAAAAAAAGTCGATTGTTATTGAGGGTGGACAGTATCGTAGAACTACCAAGTGATCCACCCGTTATAAATTAAGCAAGGCATCAAAGAACAGTTTCATGTACACGGCTGAGAAGAATTATGATCCATCACGAATAGGAAACCTCCGTCACCAGATTATAATTCGGCTCGGAAATAAACTTTCGAAAAGTCGTCACCTCCATAGAAGCTCCAACTGGATGGCGCATAACTTATAATTCTTCGAGATGAGATCCAGCATCGCTTAGGCGGCAATGAATCAATCACGGCCGACCTTATCTTCCTAAATACCCACGTAAACAAACATGTGTAAGCTACAACTCGACACCTTATTTTCAGATGCGTGTTCGAATAAATCCCGGTGCTATCGAAAAACGGCGCGCTATCTCCTCAACTACTGTCATTGACAAAGTGGCAAACTGAAATAAAGCCGAGCAGCTGTGGCCAGACGATAGCGGTGTTACAATATATATATATATATATATATATATATATATATATATATATATATATATATATATATATATATATATATATTAATTACTGAAGAATGCTATGACGAGAAGATGTTTCAACTCCTTCAGATGAAACAACATATAAACTGCTAAAATCTGACCCAACAAATACCTATCAAAAGCAAAACAACGAACTAATAAAAAAAGGGGAAAAACTGAATTTATCTCTCCTAAAATAGCAAAAGGACCTTCTTATCCATAACGCCCTCCCACCAAAAATGTACGGTTTACCTAATTTGCATAAAGCTGGAATACCAATGCGACCCATAGTATCATGTGTCCAATCACTGCTTTCCAGTCTAGCAAAGTTCCTCAAAAATATTATAAGCAACATCGTTAACAAAAGCGACTCCTATATCAAAGACTCTTGGCATTTTAAAGAAAAAATCACAAACATTGATATCCCTGAAAAATACAAGGTAATATCTCTAGACGTGGTGTCATTATACACTAATATTCCAATAGAGTTAGCACTGGACCTTATTAAAAATAAATGGAACGAAAATAAAAACTACACTGATATACCCCTTGATGAATTTCAAAACGCCGTTTCCCTCACCTTAAACTCTACTTACTTTCTATTTAAAAACAATATTTACAAACAAATGGATGGTTGTGCTATGGGCTCATCCATTTCCAGTGTTATTGCCCAACTGGTTTTAGAAGATCTAGAAAACAAAATTTTACCAAGACTAAAGTTGAATCCCCCATTTTTCTATCGATATGTCGATGACTGCCTGACTGCTATCCCTGATGGCGGAGAAGAGTATATTTTGAAACTTTGAAACGAATACCATAAAAACATCGTTTTACCATTGAGTCTGAAGTCCACAATAAGATAAACTTTTTAGATATGACTCTTCATCATAACTCTAATAAAATTGAGACTGAGTGGTATCCAAAATCTACCTGGTCAGGTAGATACCTGAACTACATGTCAAACCATCCTATGTCACAAAGCTGGGTGGTTAAAAATGCCCCCATAATCATGTGGCTGTGTCTTTTCTTATACTCTAAATTCGAAGTATCCTTCGCCAAAATCAGTTGAAAATCAAGCTATCTGCTAATGAAGGAATCATCATACCTGAATCATATCAATATAAACATCAAGCTTCTATGTACCACATCAAATCATTAACAAAGTTCATTGAAATCGTACAGGCAGATTGCCGAGATGTTGGTCTTTTGTGTTGAATTGCTTTCCTCGAACCCATAATCGTTCTTAACGTTTGATGTTAATACCCCGGGATGCTGACAGACACATTTTATTTTCAAGCATTCCAAGTTTTCTGGCTGGTATATGCCAATATTCAAATTTTCCCTATGGATGCGGAATCTAAAATGTGCATAAAAATGCTCTGTGTTTATATTAGAATGAAGAGCACATCAATTACCCATTTTCAGCCAAAAATGTGGTTGTTGACGCTTGTTTACATCGGATAATCCTGGGCAATCTATACTCTGAAACTCAATATTCAGTTACCAAGACTCCGTAAGGTTTGTATAACTAATATCAACTTGATCATAACAGTGGGAGTTTTTCATTTGAGACGTTTGATTGGTAGAGAAATATGATTGAAGTTGAAGCTTTAGGATCAACATACATATACAGAATACAGATTCACCTCTACTCTTTTCATAATGTTCTCACCAACTACTAAAACCTATGATTGTTATCGTTTATGATGCTGTTATATGAATAATGTACGATAGAGAGTAGGTAGAAATGTTGTTTACGATACGCTAGGTTCTTATCATCGGAAATCTCTGATTATTCTATCAATCTAAATTGGAATAGTGAATCCAAGAATAATGCCTTTCTTTTCGCTATATTATGAATGGTTTCCATTGGGGGATTGAAGGGAGAGTAGAAAAGTGGTAAAAGAAGGCACCACCGTGCTATTGTACTCTACTCTACCATGTTCAAGTACAATTTTCTTGGCGTGATGTTGGCTTTCCACATACTTTTTGGAATGATTCACCAAAATTCAAAATGTGAAGTTGATTTCGTGAAGGAATTCTCATGATGAATCCTATACACCTTCAATACCTGTAGGAAAAGGAACAGTGATATTAACTGGAAGATGGATATTATTTCTATATTTCACGATAGATTCATCTGCAACCTGATTAAAATATCCACACAGAGGAGAGTTCATTATGCCTATTTGGTACAAGTGAGAAGAAAACTTTGCGGGATTCCATTTTAAACGGATAATATTAGCTGAATACTATTCATTAACTGATTTCGCAAATGTATGGAAGTTTCTCGGGTAAATATCTATCAGATATCAGATCTCTATCATGCTGTTACCTCTGATAATGTACCATGTGTTTTTCCAATCTGATGTTACTTCTTATATAACATAAACTGAAATTGTTTAATGAAATTTTGTAGAGTTGCAGCTTCTTCAACTGCACAAGGAAAATATATTTGTAACTACTTTAACTATTGAGTAATATTGGTACTCCTGCTGCATTCGTTTCTATGAATTGTTTAATTGAGCGTCAAGTAAAATTACATTACTGCAGAGTTTTCTGATGACATACGTTTTTAAAATAACTTAGAAAATTTTAAAATTTTCAATAGGCTGGATATTTACCTACGTCATCTGCGTACTGTACTATTATTATATCATATTTGAATATGATATGCAACTCTGCAATGTACAAATTGAAAAGAGTTGTACTCATGATAGACCTTGAGGTATGTATTCGAATACACTTCTGGCGCCATACTCCTTTAAATAGTTTCTTATATATTTTTCCACCATTCAATGTTCCTATTATATTAGATGCAACTATGTTATTAATTTCCGATAATGTGATTGGGATGTGAGGAATATCCAAATCGAGCTCGTCGTCCGCTCTTTTCAATTCAAGAAGCAAGCAAAAGTAAATATTCATTTTCATACAATGTATGTATTTGTATATTTATTACTAATTGCGTTCAATTTTGTGATTCAAAACTTTGTTTTGAGTAAGAATTATATCGATTCTAAGTAATATTCAGGTCCAATTTCCATCATCTCGAATGTTTTTAGAATACAAAGGTATTGATCTATGGGTGGGTATCGTTAAAATGGGATGGGGTCAACTAGGAGAAAGAGTTTTTTTTTCGCGTTCAGACCCTCAAATGGTCTTTCTTTAAAAAGTCCCCTGGCACAATCCGCATTCCTCTACGACCTTTAGACTCTACGCTTCCCCGTGGACTATTTTGAATAACGAGAGTAGTTTTGATTATATCTGTCAAACTTCACTTTGATTTTTTTTTCACAATATCTGTGATATCCTGCTCTAGCTTCTCGTTTTTCATCAACTTCCTAATTTTAGTACTAACGGTAGAATTAATAATGTGCTGTTTGCCTATGCATGGTCCATATGTTACGTGTTAATTGAGTCAACTTCAATTATATATATCTCGTGTTCGAGATGGTGGTGAAAATTATAGAGGTGTTGTTAACATGTTGAACAATACGTATGGCAAATTTTAATAATTTCCTAATTCAACTGTCTCGTGGCGGTACTACCTTAAAGAATCGTCAAAGTAGATTCGGATCAATATAAACATCAAGTTTCTATGAGTAAGTACCACATCAAAGCATCAACAAAGTTCATTCAAACTATACAGACACATTGCGGAGGTGTTGGTTCCTTTAATTTGTGTTAAGTGGCCTTCTTCGAACCTATAATCATTCCGAACTCTTGATGTTAACACCCCGGGATGCTGACATACGATCCACCACAGATAAAAGCAGACAATCGGACATATCTGATCGAGTGATGTATATAAATGGGTGGAGGATGGCGCTAAACTCATATATGTCTCATTATCCTAGCATATTCCCATGAAAACATGCTGTTTCTAAAGGAATTTAGATATTTATTTTTTTACTATGATAAACCGAAAGAATTAAAGTAACTCATTTGATATATAATAGTCGATCAACATTCTTATAATTCCTCAAAACAAATTGATTACTGGAAACGTTTATTACTATTTAGTATTAAGGTGTTTCAGTTCAAAATTAGAATTATTTGGTTATCGGTTTCAACTCTTTGAAGACTAGTGGTACGTAAAATGTACCAAGAAAAAAAGACGTGTAGTGGGGCGTTGGTACAAAAAGTATACCACTCACACAATGTTTTTACCGTAATGAGCGTGTCTGGCGTAATATGGGTAGCATATGACACAATAGAAAATTGTCCAGTTGTTAGTTATAATTTTTTATATTTTTTATTCTCCTTAAGAATACAAATGATGAGTCTCCAATAATTGCTTCAATATTGAAATTTCTTGAATTGTATATTCTTGGGTTTCGATTTCTCTCATGATACCAGTAGTCTGTGGATTTTAAAGAAAACTCTTTTATGTTCGAATTTTGTTTTTTTTCAACTTTTTTTTTTAAGAACCGTTCCAAAAATGCCTAAATAAGTATGACCCCAAAGTATGTTTTGTGTAGGAACTATATTTCATGTGATTTCTACCACAAACTGAAGAAAAATGCATTAATCATTTATAGTCCAAATTCATGAATTTATTTTTGAACATTTCAATATTCCAATATATTGTATGATTAGGATCAATCAAGTTGACTAGACCTATTTTCCTCTTCGACAATTACGAGAATGTAGCATACTGTTTTCTCATCATAGATTGGAAATTGATAAATCAAATTTAGCTACGCATACTAACATGAAATGGGGCTCACATAACGGACAGTATGAAAGTCTTCTTGGAAGAACCAAATGATACGAAAAGAAAAGAAGCTACCTGTTTTTTGTTGAATAGAAACGAGAATATGGCATAATGATTTCACACCATAGATTGGGAATAGAAATAATCAATAAAAAACATTTTTTAAGACAAGCTTCTATTCAAATGCCCTAGAATGTAATCGTGAGTTACAGATTCAGAAGCTTGTTGCGTAAAGTTTCAGTACGAATACAAAAGCGACGAGCTTTTGAATCTGTAACTCACAAAATAACCTATGTCACACATCCAAAACAATTATTTTCTACATTTTAGGGCATTTGAATCAAAGCTTGATTCTTCAATTGATTTATTAGACTTTTAGATTATTTAAATTGATTTACTATATGTACTCCAATGAGATTCATTATGATACGATACAGGGGGTGTATTCTCAAATCTCGATTTCTGTATAATCAATCAATCAAATATACTTTATTGTCGAAGATGTAAAAACCTCAAAGACCAAACAGAACAGAATTAAAATAGACCAAACAAAAACAGAACTAAACATTTTCTATTCGGTGAACCCCCAAAAAGATATTCCATGCCTGAGATGGGTTTCTATCAAAGAAATATAAGGTACGTCTGCCATCTTGAGGTTCACTTGTCTTTAAAAAGTTTTTTTATAAATTATTTTTGTCTGTGAGTATGAGTTTCGTTTTCAAATGGACTGTAACTTTTGTTGCTGGAAAAACTGCTACCGCTCTTGAAGTTTGTAATAAAACCAGGATGGTGACTTCTAGTAGTTTTTTTACTTCTAGCTTACTAGTCTTGATGATGTGAGTATATAGTTTTTTAAGGTGTTGTTGATAATTTTTTTTTTCTTAGTCGTTCTGAACGACGATACCTGACATTTGTCATTAATTACTTAAGGGTTGGTGCACAGCAACGTAAAAATGCGTGAAACGCAACAATTTTATTTTGTGCTTTTTAGTTAGTAGGTACGCCTTAATCTATGCATTTTTGTTGAAGAATCGTTATTATAGTCTTCAATTTACGAATTTTGACAATGAATTTTGACCCCCACATACTAATTTTGAACAGAATCGGACCTTAATCACAGAGATCTCCCGCCATTTTGGAGCCGCCATTTTGATTTTATGAATTAAGAGGAATTATTTATAATGAAAATGGAGACATAATCTCCGACCCCAAAAATACCCACATTCCAATTTTCAATAGAAGAGGACTATAATTATAAATCTTTTCCGTCATTTTGAATTTCTGAATTTTGACATTGTAATCATAATCTTCGGCCCCGAAAACCCCCACAAACCAATTTTCAAAACGAACATATAGTTTTCCCAATATCAATTGCAGAAGCATAAAAAAGTCTTGCGGCAAAATCCTGTGAGCAGCAGTGGCGGAGATAACTAATTTTATTGAGATATTTTAAAGTTTTTAAAAATACTTCATAAATAATGAAAAAAAATTAAAGACAAGCTTTTATTTATACAAATACATTAAGAAAGAAAAATAATTTCTTTCATTGTTTGATGTAGGTTATTATTATATCCTTAAACGTATTTCGATCGGCACACACCAAGACCATAGACGCTACTGGTTTTTAATCTTTCAGAGCTATTGAAACACAAATATAACGTGTGATTTATGACCTCCCATCGTAGAGACACACCTGCCAGCATTGATGGTCCGACTCGATTGGCCCAGACGAATCGGTTGTTACAAGAGACAGCCGTCACTCGAGTCCACGTTGACTATCGGCTCTTTTGATCTACCGTTTGCCGACGGAAAATGTTTACGAGTAGTACAGATTATTTCTTGTTCCGTTTCTTCGCATATACGCTCGTGTTAGCGAAGTGAGTTTTCATTTGCTCCCTATAGAAACAGCTTCTGCAATTGATATTGGATGGACTATAATCACAAATCTCGTCCGCTATATTGGAGCCGCCGTTTTGCTTTTTTTCAGAATGCATTGGCAACGAAATTATAAATACCTGCCAAATTACAAATTAATTGGATGACTAGAAGTGGTTCTAATTCAGCTTGCAAGATTTGACCTAAACAACTGACATACTAACATCGCAAGTTGAATAAAAGCTTGTATCTAACATACAAACATTGCAAGTTAAATAAAAGCTTGTAAATATCAAAACTAGCCTGACACAAACTAAGACAAAATCTAGCCGAATATTCACTAACACAGAAAGGGGGTTCATAGTATAACAAGTCTTCTTGAAAGAACCAAATAGAAAAGAAAAGAATAGAAGAGAACTAATCATATATCAATGAAATCACGGTTCAAGGAACATCCTATATACCCAAAATAAACTGTCATATTTTTACATCGATTCGACGATTTGAGAAATGCATGATTCTTTTGAAGTAATTTTCTGTAATTTTGGAGTTATTTGAAAAGGGAACAAAAGTAGTTCCCGATACGTCACCAACGGAACTATAAAAATTATTTTAATGTTTTTATTGTTGTATTCTAGACAATTCATTATCCATGCGGTACTTTCCCTCTAAGAAGACAGTGATCTTACCCCCTTAATACATGTGTTCGGTCAAATGGACAAGTAATGGTTATGTTTATTTCATGGATATCCTCGAGAAGCATAGTTTTTCCTGGTTATTTTTTTTTTGTCTCAATAACTTTTTGGATCCAAACAAACTGAGTGAACGAATATTCTGCCCTTCATATCCAGTCATCTCAACATTTTCAGGACATGAAAATTAAACAGATCGCAAACTCAACTACCCCTCATGACAGATTCAAAAGCCAGAAATTGCAAATGCTATGTTTATGAAATCGATCGATCGTTTGATTAGGTTAATTGCGATCATTCCTGTGAAATGGTGCGTATAGACGAGGACCTACTTATTTCAGGCGTAGATTGAAGACGTGGTGGGAGTTAATGCGATCATTTCGAATCACTTTTTAACACTTTGCCAAACACTTTTCAATAACGTAATCAAGAATACCGAGCAAAAAGGATTTCACTTATTCTCTCAAATATGGCTTTTGCAAACATTTGTGTCATTTCGATTTTCACATTTGACATAAGAACAGCTCGTAGATTTTGAAAAGGGAAACATTCTCAATTGAATATTGATAGAAAGATTTATGAACATCCTGTTTATATTTTCAACAAATCAAGCTCGTAGATGTTATTGAAAACTGAGAAAAAATACTCTGCGATGTGATGAAATACCAATCACGTAATTATAAAAAAATACAATCAAAATATTGCAGAATTTATCATTGTTTGAAGGAAATTTTCAATGTTTTTAAAATCTTCATCATGATCCTCTCATTCAAAAAATAAGAAGATAAATTCGGTAATTATAGAGAAAAAAATCGAATGTGTATTAAAAATTCTACTGACTATCTTTCTTGTAAAAACAGATGTTCTTTGAAGAGAACATCATAAAAAAACACTTCCTATTGAATTCAAATCGGGATTTTTCAACAAACTTAAATTCGCTAAAGAAGTGATTTCCGGGAATTTAAAGATATTAATATAATAATATTCAATATTTTTATTCAATACATATTGAGGACCTAGTGAATGTCATGCCACTCTGGAATCAATGTTGAAGTTATTTCTGGTCAATACTCCCTTTCGTAAAACATTTTGCCTCATTTATTTATATGAGGTTCTAATCAAGACTGGAATAGAAAAATCAAATAATCATCTGAATGATAATGCAAATTTTCTCTTTCAGATTTTTTCTTTTGAGTTAGGGTTATTTCACAATATCTATCAGATGTAGTTCAATAGCCAGCGTGGCTTTTGCCGAGAAAGTAGTTGTTTTCTTTAGTATATTTTTCAAATTCCAGAAAATATTTCTAACCGATATTCACTTGAGAATGTTTCCCTTTCCAATCCAATTTCTGTTCTATAGTATGAAGGATATCTGTTATAAATATATCCGTGATGTTCAGTTTTCAGTACTTAATAATACATTTTTCAATGTTGGATTTCGATGTCAGCACACAAAATGTATTACGGTAACACGGAAACACTGCTGAGTGGAGAAGGTTGGTGACTTAACTTTGTAGATGGTATTGTTTGGAGCTCATTTTTTGTGGGAGAATACATATTCTTGACATCAAGACTGTTATAAGTGCGTCAAAACGAACATCAAGATTATATCAAGAATAGACAGATCACAGGTTCGAAATTATGAGAACATATTCCGAAATTCAATGGCGACCGCATGGTATTTCTAGCCAAAGCATCCCCTAACAAGAAAATAAAACTTAAAGAATCCGCCTTCATTCAAGTAGCTGATGAAAACTGTATTTCAACTTATTCTTCTGATATGGGTCACAAGTGGATACCCTCACTGTTGGCTTGTGGCAGAACGTTAATGGATTGAATTATTTATCCCTACAATGCTCCATTCATCCAATAAACAAGACAATGCCTCATCATCCTTTTGAGAAAATTCCTTTTGTGTTAATTAAGATCACCTTCAAAAAATGTTTCAAGGAATAGATCGAGAACCAACCAACCAAGGAATAGATCGAGATCATATTCACCAGCTTTTTTAAAACGGGATAATTTTTTCACCTAGATTGGCTTTTCGTTTCATTGTTACGGTTGCATATTTTTTTTATCACTGGGTTTTCACAATCGGTGATTTAAAAGCCTCAAAATGTGGTTTTGGATTCCATTTTCAGAATTATGGTCCCAGTGATCTATATTTTTGAGGATTGATGCAGCAATGGTGATTGTTTTGTAGGGGACGACTAGTGCTAGCAACTGGGATGTCATACCTGTCCACGTATCTCATTCACATGAAAGTATTTTCATCGAAATAATCTGGAAATATGTGAAACTTCCAGAGATAATTCGATATTGTGGTTATCAAGAGATAAGGAAGTAGAATATTATTTAATTTTCAGATGGGTTTTTGTCGAGTGTCGCATAAAAATAGTTATAGATTAGGTTGACCAGGACATCAAACTGACCGTAATTAAAATACCAGTAATAAAAATAGCGTTGACCAACACCATAAATCAATAATTATATAATGAATAGTAGTCCAGATATAAAAACTTCTTTCAAGAAATAGTCGGCAAAATAACAAATGATCGGGCAATAAAAAATTACATTGGCATTCATTGCTAGGGCTTCACGTCATAAATGAAATGATAGTGAACTTGTCCGCGACAATTTGAACGCGTCATGATATATTTTATCTTCGTGTATGAACGCAAGAGATTCAGCAGAATTGGTTATCAGTAATCAATCGATAACTTAGGGTTCAGATCATATTCAGTTCTCAAAATCAGTCAATTAATTGAGTTAAGATTATTATTCTGATCGAAGCAGTGCGATTCAGATAGATTAAAGATATACGATTCATTCAGTAGATTATTGAAGGCAGTCTTTCAATGGTGAAAATCGGTGTTATCAGAATTTAGTTCCAAATCATCTCATAATCAAGTCAGCTCTTCAGAATTCCTACGTCGACTATTCAAATTAGAGAATTGAGTTTACATAATCATAAATTCTACAACTTGTATAGTCTGCTCTGGACATCGCTATAAAAACTTCAGCGGTCACCAAAAGCAGACATGACAGGGACCCTGTACTTACTAGCGATCTATCCAATTCACTTGCTGCTAGAACCTCTTCGACCTCCTAATGGAGGTCATGATGGATGTCGTTATTACAGTGAGTGTGGCAGTTCTTAATACGTCTTGTCTCCGAACTCGCACAAGAAGTGGAGCAAGATATCCTTTCCATATGTTGTGCATTCAGGATCACCCCCAATACCTGTCAAGTGCCTCTGATATTACATTAGCAGACAGAATCCTGACCAAAAGTCGAAGTTTGTTCATTTTCACCTTCAGTTTCTCAGTTGTCCTTCGAGTCCTGATATTATCAAATTTAGCTTACTTCAGACAGCTTCTTCTCTCCATTGCTTTCTCAGGGCGTCTCAATACTTCTCTTGTGGTGCTGTCAACACTCGTTGTAACATCCTGTAGGTGTTACTGTTTTGTTTTCTTTATTGGTCCCAGGGTAAGTTATTTCAATTTTTGATTCATAGTTCATTATTCCAGTTTCTTGGATGGAATTAATCTGAAACAGGGAATACTGCGAAATACATAAATGGGTCGTCGCGGATATAAAAAATATATTTTTGCCGAGCAGACGAGTTCATTCCCAAGTAGCATTTTAAGTGGACGGAACGTAGCGGCCACGATTCTGGAAAACTTTGAAGTGTTTGGCCACAACCACTGCCACGTAATATTCACGGTTCTATCACGCGGCGGCTACCAAAATGGGGAACACTTTTTTGGTGGCTGCTACGTTCCGATCTACGTTCCTGGATCTCAGATAGCCACATTCCAATCACGTTGTGGTCACCTAGCAAAAACGTGGATATGTAGTGGCCGACACTAGACACGTTAATCAACTGACTGATATGTAGCTCGATCTCTGTTCAGCAACATATTTTTGTGATAAATATTCCTCATTCTTCCATTTTGCCTGATTCATTTCTAACCACCGATCAACTTTAACATATAAACATACAAACGCGTAAGTAAGTATATTGAATTTGGATACTTCTGATCGGGATAAAATTAAAACAATTGAAAGTTTTATGTGAAATATGGGTGTTGTAGCTCGATTGTGAGCAAACGCCATCTGAATACACTTTATTTAAGGAAAACATTATAATTTTGAAAATAACTTGCCTCTGAAATTATGTACTTAAATCCCTCAAACATTGTTTTATCAATCTTGCTTAGTTGAAACAAATACTTACGTAACAAATTACTACATTGGATGCAGTGCTGATGACAAATAAATCTTTATTTCGTTCATTTCGATCATTTCTCTAATAATGGCGACCCAGCATATTCCTGTAAATATGGCGGCTTTTGCAGAATATAACTTTAAAGTGGCAGAAAGTGTCAATATACCACTCTAAAGCTCCTCCCATCATAAAGTGCCCATTGGAACTAAATTATCAACTTTTCCACCACTGAAAAGTTGGCACCCACGTCGCAGGCCCATGACTCACCACTTCAAAGTTATAACCTTGAAATTACAATAGCTCTTATACCCTTGAAAGGGACAAACACGTCAAGCTATTATAACCTGCCACTTCAAAGTTTTAACCTCGAAATTGCGGGTACATATTCATTAATTGTTAAAAAAGGACATGTAGCAAGTATAGTGGATTTGTGCAGCTCCAATCAACAATTATCAATTAACAAGTAATGAAAACGATGGCATTAATTCAAACAGAATTAACAATTAAAGTATAAATATTAAGCAGGAGCACAAGTCAGAGATCCGATCTAGTTAAATTGTCTATTAATGCATAACCCATTTCATATTGAATGTATATCTTCACATTTCACTAACAAATAAGCCACAATAAAATAATTTGAGAAAATTTTAAAAGCTAACCCCTTTCATATTGAATAAAATCATTCATGTTTCACGTAACAGGTAAACAAACTTTTTGTAAACCACAATAAAATAATTTGAGAAAACTTAGGTTAGCTTTCGTCATCGCGCGGAATGGTGAATTTTGAAGGTTATCACTTATGGAGATGGCAAGAACGTGGCAACCATCACCACATATCGCAATCAAGTGCCTGCCACATTGAAGGCTTTATGGAAGTTACCAAAACGTCACCGAAACTATCATACTCTCTTGAAAGTGACTGTGACCTCTAAGTGATATTTAAGTGGTACAGGATGGTTACCGCAACGGTTATTTTCCATTTTTAAGTTTGAAAACCTTTAAAGCGATTTGCTTACTGGCCATACTGTTTCAGACACCTCAAATGACACTAATAAGTTATAGAACTGTGGAGTGGCTACCATAGATGGGAATTACGTGACTACAATCATACACATGAAATTTTAGTTATTCCTACTGTATAGTGGTAGATTTAGTGGTGATTACGTGATAACCACCGAGTCGAAGTTGCAGTATCAGTTTATGTCACTATAATGCTGCTTGGGTTCATTTTGGAAGTCTTTGCTAGTTACAGATATGTAACATTGTAACTGTTATTTAGTCTGGAAATGTTAAACAGAGCCCCATTGATTCAAGACAGCCGGGCAAACTGTCGAATCGGCAATATACACGGGACGCGAAGATTTGGCGCTTCTTCGCTTGTTTCTAGAATGGAAAAAGATTAACAGGTCTGGGGGGAGTCTTTTCGTGAACCTCGAGGGGATCGGCACGGGTTCCGCCGTTGGCGGTTGGCGCGAGTCCACCGGGATCGGCCCGAGTTTTTGGTTTCACCAGAAACTATATCGAAGAAAATCGCCCTTTGATATATAATGGTTCCACGGCAGGAACTATGGCGAGTAGATGTCGGAAACTTTTTTCTAATCGTCAGTTCAGAAGACGATTGTGTTTCAATTAGAAATCTGATTCGAATGTCCACAGACGGCTACGAGGGAAATGGGAATTATATTCGAGAGTGGGAGAAACATGGGAACTACAAGGGTAAGTCGCTGGCTTAAGTGGAAAATCTAACTTGATGCATAGCTTTTAAATATTGATTCACGGGGTGAACCTCAGGCACAATTAATACCAGATGAAGGGTATACATAACAGAGTATATTGGGAGTTCGTCTACTGAATTTGAGACTAACCAAAGACGATCACAACTTTTTGGTAATCTGGTAAAAACGGAAGTCAGTTACGCGGGTAACAATAAACTATGAGAGCCACGGGGAAAAACTGCTTCTATATTTCGATAATAGGAAATGCCGATATGTAATATTTTCAAACTGTTCGTTGTTGTTTTTTTATTATCTAAAGGATATTGTTTTTTTTTTTACATTCTATATTATGATTGACCTTTTTTTTTATTCGACAAGCGTCGAGCTGTACTATAGTTTTCACCTTTTTTTTTTTGTTAATAGATGTATTGAAGTCAATTTTTGTGTATTATTTTCTCAACCGAAGTTGAGGAAAGGAAAATTGAATTCAATCAGATTCTTTTGATTGAGAGGAAAAAGTCAATTATTAAGTTATATTATTAGACAAAAGACAAAAAGTACTAATTTTTATTTAAAGAATGAGAAGTTATTCAAAAGCAAGACCTCGCATACTAAGCCGAAGGCATGTATCCAAGTCCGACGGACTAGTGGTTTACCAAAATATCAGTGCCTTACATTATAGTATAGAAACACTCAAAATTGGTGTTTTGTGTAGAAAAATCCATTTTTCTACATACACCCTGGTGACAACAGCTGCCCTGATAATATGTTAATATCATATGTAGAAACATTTTGGACAAATAGAGTGTGACTAGATTTTACACGAGGAGTTGAGATAATATAAGTAAGTATGGGAAATTACATTATGTTATCAAATCGGGCGCACGAATTTATTCAAAGTTCGTCCATTCTTTCTATATATTTTTCGGTAGGAAAAATATTGAGAGTTATCGGCAAAATAGTTTTTCTTTGGAATTTAGTTTTTATCTGAAAAAATTAAAATAAAGACAAGATGATAGTTCATTGGCATGTTCTACATCGTCTCCTTGTTATACTATAATTCTGATCCACTGGTAAGCCACATGATTGTTATTCGCTTTCTTGTTGCCAGTTGAGCACTGCGTCCTTGGATATGATTTCTTTGTACCTGTTCAGAGCCTTGAGGGCAACCTAACTAGCAGAATATCTAAATGTTGTTTTGGGGGGTATAGGAAAGTTGCTTTGCAATTCTTTGAAGTACCTGTCAAGTTATTGCCAAGAAAATACGCTTCAATAGCGATTTCAAATTATAATTATTGGAAAAAAAAATTTGGAAAGGAAAAAGAAGTGATTCCCGAAATGTTATGAAAGGAAAGGGAGATAAAACTAGAAAAATGAAATTAATATATATTTCTTATGTACCACTGGATGGCTAGGGATTAATCCGGATTTGCATGTACTTCATTTTGCCATTGTATAGTTTCGCGTCTTTTTGTTGACAATTCCCCTGTCTAACAGAAAGAGCGACGAGAATCAACATCGAGACCGTTTATTATCGGATCATTGATTGCCAATAATGGTTCAATTTGCGTTGATTAGAAGGCAGAGCGGCGGAAGCTGTGGTCGCCGCCACCGCCGCATCGCTATCGTTGGGCCTCTAATGAACAACGGATTGCCCACGGGCCGGGTGGGACTTTGTTGAACGATGGGTAATCGTGGATGCATTGAAAGCTCGGAGGTATGGATGCAGAGAGCAGTTCCGCTATCATGGTTCTTTTTATATGGTTCGTGCTGGTAAGGATGTTCAATTACAAAAAATTATTACCTCAAGAAGTGTTCATAAAAAAAAAGAAATTTACTTGTTGTTTCGAATCGAATAAAGGTTCACCCTGTGATAGACGATTTTTCTCAGTATACAGGGTGTAAGTGAATAAGTGCGACAAACTTCAGGGGGTGATTCTGAATGAAAAAATAATGACAGTTTGTTATATAACTTTTGTCCGCAAATGCTTCGTTTTCCGAGATACGGGGTGTTAAGGTTTTTCTTAAAAACTGACTATTTATTTCTTGCTCTGAAACCAGTCGAGGTATGCAAATGAAATTTGACTATTTTCAAAAGGTAGTTATTGCGCATTTTTCGACATGCAATTAAAAATTTTATGTTGATCATTGGAGCGCATACGGGTAATGATCTCAATTTTTTCTAGGAAAAAATTGGTACGCCACCAAGATATATTGAATTGAAAATCATTTTTGAATTCCTCGTTCAATTTGTGACAAAAAATCTGTCATGTCTCTTTTTCGTATGGGGCGCCGTTTTTATGCAGAAAAATAAAACATCTTAACGCGTATTTGTCATTACTTCAATACATTATCTAGTAGCGATGCTAGTTGGCTACTGTCAACATTTAGACCAGGGCTGAAGCCTTTGAAAATGGTAAAAAGTGAAAAAAAATAATAGTAGGATGAAACCCATTGGAAAAGAAAGAGAATATAACAAAAATGAAGGGAAAAATAATTTACGGGCGTTCTGAGGTCGGGAAGTGGAAGGGGATGAGTTTTTAAGGGTAAAAAACGGTTTATCTCGATTTCCGGCAAAACAACGAGTCCCATGGAAAAAAGTTGAATGGCAAAATTGTAGGTAATAAAAAGATCTACAACTTTTGTATCCACACTTAACCAAGTATTTGGTTTTTTATTTTTATCTTTCCCAAAAAATTTTTTTTACGAAATTTGGTGAAAACCTTCCCCTCTTATGTCCCAAACGCACTGTAATTTTTTTGATTTGAAATATTAATTTTTTCACCTTATACTGACATAATATCGAAAAAGCACCCTAATTTTCAATCAAAAATTCTCCCGTCAAAATATCAGCTTTTTCAAAAAGCTCGGTGGGCTTTCTGTTCGTTGAAATCTCTACTTTCTGATGGTATGAAAAAAATATACATTACAATGGTAAATGTTCTCAGAAACTGCAAAGAAACGTACAGTTAATATTTAATAAGACATCTACAATATTTTGAGAAAGTTGTAGAATCTTTCAATTATATGCGTAGATGCCTATTCATTGCCATTTTAGGATAACTTATATACCTGAGTGACCTACGGAAAATTTTAGCCCATCAAAAGGTATTTCATAGAGAAGTGGGGAAGGGGTTAGGGAGGCCTTACTACCTGTTATTTCTTTGCATTTTCTGAGAACATTTGCCATGGTAATGTGTATTTTTTTCATACCATCAGAAAGTAGAGATTTCAACGAACAAAAAGCCCACCGATTTTTTTTTTAAAAGCTGATATTTTGACGGGAGAATTCACGATTGAAAATTAGGGTGCTTTTTCGAAATTCAGTCAAAATAAGGTGAAAAATTGAATATTTTCAATCAAAAAAATTACAGTGTGTTTGGGACATAAAAAGGTGAGTTTTCACAAAATTTCGTGAATAAAAAATTTTTTGTAAAAAAGATAAAAATAAAAAACCAAAAACATGGTTATTTGAATTTTTTACATAAATTTTGGGGTTATGTGAAAAAATGTGGATACAAAAGTTGTAGATCATATAATCACTTACAACTTTGCCATTTAACTTTTTTCCATAGGAATTGTAGCTTTGCCGGAAATCGAAATAAACCGTTTTTAACCCTTAAAAACTCACCCCCTTCCACTTCCCGACCTCAGATCGCCCGTAAATTATTTTTCCTTTCATTTTCGTTATATACTCTTCCTTTTCCAATGGGTTTCATCCTACTATAATTTTTTTTGGTTTCAAAAATTATCGACCCTGGTCTAATTCTGTTAAATACGAATATTTCAAAGAAATCTCAAATTGGCGTTTTTTTCATTTTTGAGCTCTTAGACATGCATTTTTTCTATGGTCGAAGTAATGGAAATGGTCGGCAAGCTCGACGATTGTATGCTGAGTTGTATCCAGGACGTAGGGTACCCCATCACACAATATTTGCTCGTCTTCACCAACGTTTGAGCTAAAATGGTACATTTAAGAAACAAACGGCTGACTGCGGGCGCCCTCGAGAAGTACGAACTGTGCAACTAGAAGAAGCAGTTCTCGAGTTGATTCCGGAGTCACCTGAAACAAGTACTTGAAAAATTTCCAACATACTGAAAGTTAGCAAGTTCACTGTATTTAAAATTCTTGAAGAACAGCAATTGTATCCGTTTCATATTCAACTTGTGCAAGCTCTAGTACCTAGAGACTTTTTTCCGCGCCATTGGATTCTTCATCAAATCGCTGAAATTCCTAATTTTTCAAATGACGTTTTGTTTACTGACGAGGATAATTTTGGACGACAGTGTATTCGAAATTTTCATAACAATCTCCTCTGGGCTGAGGAAAATCTACATGGAATCTTTGAAGCTCATTTTCTGCATTAATTTTCAGTAAATGTCTGGCTGTGGGTACTTGATGATCATCTAATCGGTCCATATTTCTTTTCACAACGACTAACAGGCGGCTCTTAGATTAATTTCCTACAGAAAGAGTTACCTGTTCTTCTTGAAAAAATTCCTCTACAGCTGAGATAACACTTCTGGTTCATGCATGATGATGATGCACCAGTCCATTTCAGCATTATTGTACGTGATTACTTAGATACAGTATATCCAAATCGTTGGATAGGTAGGGGAGGTACGGAACATTGGCCTGCTCGATCTCCGGATTTAAATCCTATAGATTTTTCAATATGGGGTTTTTTCAAGTCATTTGTTCATTCCACTCCCGTCGAAGATGTTGAAGACCTGAGGAATCGAATTTTAGCCGGCTGTGAGACAATAAGGAATACACCAAGAATATTTGCGCGAATGCGATAATCAATGAGGCGAAGAGATGAATCTTGTATCACGTCTGAACATTTGTTGTAGCTTTGCGCCTATTTATTTATTAGTGTTATTTTCTGTTATTTTTCTGGTTTAACGTTATTGTATTAGATAGTTCTTGTTCATGGTCTCCTATCACTGTTACTTGAAAACGAGTGTAACCCTAAGGCTCTTACTCTTTCGACTGAAATAAGTGGGCAACAGCCATTCACGAATTTAGAATTTTGACTGAACAAGGTCTAGAAACCGGTCTCCAGCCCTTGCCATGATGATAGTTCTCAAGAATGGCCGAGAAAGGAATTTTGGATCAGAATTTGGAAAAAAGTTGATTTCTATAGAGGATGTAGCTTTCACTACCCAGTATGGATTGGAAAGTAGCCCATCACTCCAGGGAGTGCCTGGGACGTTTGAAGCACGAAGGGTCGCCTATGTTATAATCAGTGGCTTCCCTCACGAGGGGGTTCTCATGGGTTATTGCGCAGTCGAAAACTTTCCGATTGCGGTCTCTAATAATACTCCTGATGGAAGGCAGGTACAAGTCTTCGAGGATCCGATCGTTCCGCACATATACCACGGAGCGTTCGTTATCATCCGCAGGACTTTCATTTGCGCCCTTTCCAGGACTCGAATGCTAGTCTTGCAGGTCTGGCCCCAGGCGGCTGAGGCGTACAAAATAACAGGCCTGAACATCATTTTATAAATCAGAACTTTGTTCTTCAGAGAGAGTTTGCTCTTCCTGTTAATCAGGGGGTACAAAGTACAGATTTTCTTGGCAATCTTGTTCTTAACGATCTTGACGTGTGATCTCCAGGTGAGCCGGCGATCCACCGTTACTCCTAGGTACTTGACCTGCTCCGACCATTCTATCTCCCTTCCAGAGACAGACACCCCTTTCCGGGTTGTTCTCTTTCGTCCCATCGAAATCGCCTGCGTTTTGTCAGGATTCAGCCTTATTTTCCACTCCAGGTACCACTGCTGGAGACCGTTTAATGCATTCTGCAAATGAACGACACCCATCAAGTGGTTGGCTGAGGAAGAAAGCAAAGCCGTATCGTCGGCGAAGATAGTTCTTGATGATGTATTAAAGAAATGAAAAATACGCGTTAAGATGTTTATGTTTATTTGCATAAAAACGGCGCCTCATACGAAAAAAAGGCTTGAGGAATTTTTTGTCACAAATTGAACGAGGAATTCAAAAATGATTTTTTATTTGAAATATCTCAGTGGCGTACCTTTTTTCTTTACAAAAATTGATATCATTACCCGCATGCGCGCCAATGATGAACATAAAAAAACTCTTTTTTGAATATAAAAAAATACGAATAATTCCCTCTTAAAACTCACCAAATTCCATTTGTATGTCTCGACTGGTTTCAGAGCAATAAATAAATAGTCACTTTTTAAAAAAAACTTCAACACTCCGTATCTCGAAAAACGAAGCATTTGCGGACAAAAGTTATATTGCAAACTGTAATTATTTTTTCATGCAGAATCACCCCCTGAAGTTTGTCGCACTTATTCACTAACACCTTGTATATTTGTCCTTTTTGGGAAAGCTAATTTTGTAACTATATAAATCTAATAAAAAAGTTTATAATATGAGTTGGCTAAGGGTCAGCCGGTATAACTCTTGGCCATATTCCATAAGGTCCATCTTTTTTCACCTTCTCTTCGGGTAGTTCACTTCCTATATATGCAAGACATCACGAAGACCATTAGCGACCCTTTGATTTTCGGTCGATTGTTCCATTATATCCCGTAGATCGAATTACGGAAGCATATCATTACCCGAAGAATATTGTTTCACAACGAAGAATACTGAAATTACCCATAATGTTGGGGAATATCGCTAAAGATAGATTAATTCGCACGATGTAGCGATTGCCGCACTAGTGTATTCACCCGGAAAAACTGACGGTCGTGCATCTCAAATGAGTTTCCATCATACTTCGGGAATTATGGTGTACGAGAAAGTGTCTTGTTCCATCAGTTAGTCGAATTGATGAGACGCACCTTTCGTGATTGTGGTGATTATTTCATTCACACATGGCTCCACCTATGAAAAGTCATGATTTATCACATGATGTATTCATATTCAGGTAAAAAAGAAATATAGCGCTATTTTTTCGTTAAGGGAGGAGGTATTTAAAAATTTGATGTAACATTCACTCAAATGAAAATTCTCGTTTGGTTTATTTCCACTAAAAATTACAAATCCACCCCAAAAATAAAAAAAAAAGAAAGAGTCTGTCTGGGCAATTTATGTTTCTTGTTGTTTATAGAAATTCGTTTTTGTAAAAGTAAGTTGAACTTAACTGCCGTCACAACATAGGGTCATCAACTGATCAGGGTAGCAAAAACAACAAAACATTTGAGTGTGTGGAGATCATTTTTTCGTGTTTTTTAAAGATTTTTTGTGATTTTATAAACTTTGTACATATATGAACATATTATCTGTTAATATAGTGTAAAACCTTTTTCCATTGAAAAATCCAATAATTTGCTAATTACTTCCTAATTATCCCTTTGGGAAAGGAAATCGGATAAATCACACTTTCCTGATTGGATCGTTTCTTAAACCCCCTAAATAAAATTTCATGATGAACCTTATGTCTCAAATCTAAAAACAAAACTATTTTGATGTGTTATTATGATGACAACGAAAATATTTTTAAACTGGAAAACCATGTTATAACACCTTATAGACTTTGTACTTATTTCACAATATTCATAGAACTAAGGATAAACAATTCAAGAATTTTTTTTTAGATATCGTTTTCGGACAAAGAAAGGCACACGATTCTAATGGAAAAAAACTTTTTTTTCCCCCTCATCACTGTTACAACGTTAGATTACTCACGTCGCTCTATTGAATGTTGAAAAACGTAGGGTACCTATTGAATATTGTTTTTTCACATTAGCGAAAAAAGACAAAATGACCGGAATCTTACCGGGTTTGGTTTCGCGAAAATAATCTTCGAATATCACTGACTGGCAAAAAGAGATTTATTTTCTTTAATTCATCTTAAAACCTTATTTCAGCAATTCATTTCGACCATATGAAATTAATAATCAAATAATAACTCCCTCTAAAGTTCTCGGCGTTCTCAGTTTATTAATGTTCATATGGTCTCATAAATGTCTCGATATACAAAATCCTCGAAAGAATTATAAGAAAACAATAGTCCCTATTTCATAGTCTTGGGTATTACCGGATATTTTTGATCACAAAGGTAAAATCAATGGATTTTTATTTCCAAATTTTATAATTTTGGAACCCAAATTGAATATCTTGATTTTGCTGCGTTGCCGAGATGGTTTGAAATACCTGTAGTCCAATCAATAAATTTTCTGTTCTATTGATTCTGGTGACAAAAATACCACCATGGAAGGACTGTGCCATCATATGAAACCGTTTCGAGTTAAATCTCATTATGTTTCCACTCCAACCGTCATTGCTTAATTTTTTATAAACATTTAAGAAAAGCTGCCATGACAGGGGGGTTTCAGGAATTTATTACCCCATTAACGAAAAATACGAACTTTCTGAAGTGGGGGGGAATTAAATAGTGGAGTGCAACTGAAATTATGGGGGGTTTCTGAAACCACTATCCGTAAGGTTTCGGGAAGAAAAAGCTTATTTAAAAGAATAATTTTCAGTGGCTATTGTGAAGTTCACTTCTCCTTTCTCGGGTTATTTATTTTGGTGAATTTATACAGTATTTCACATGATAAAATATTTCATTTCAAAAAATAATTTGGTTTTATTCTTTGATTATCATTTCAAGAGAATGGGTAGGTATGATGGAGATTGAATAACAATCACAATTCACTTCTCCCTTGCAGTTTGAAGTAAAGTAAGAAACAATTTCCAAGTATTTAGTTCTAAAAATATTGTAACGAACCTAGGCCGGACCTGTCGCCTCCCTTTGCCCGTCCGGATGAGATCATCCCCGAGATGTTCGAGAACCATCCAGTCCCTCTTCCGCGTAATGCAACGGTCAATATTGGAAACAATTGGAACAGCCGTCGCCAACTGGAAGAATTCGAAACATCGAGAATGCTGTATCGGAGAAAAAAGAGCCCTCAAGAGGGTGGACAGTCTGAAGGCCCATACCATCGACATACGTGGCGTAGTAATATAAATTGTTTAGATTAAGTTGAAATAAATTGTGAACCAAGTTAAGTTTTTTACGTTACAATTGGTGTCGGGAAATAGTTTTGAAAAAAACAGGATGTGGGGATAGTCAGAAAAATAAATTGATAGACCTTTGTACGCCCAAAATAGACAGTGGCCCGGTTTTCGCGAAGGGACAATTGTGCGTGGAATATAAACTGATACACTGTTCGCGGAAACAGAAAATGCAGTGGCCCGGTTTTCGCGAAGTGGACAATTTGCGTGGAATATAAACCGTTACACTCTTCGCGTGAAACAGACAATGACTGGTGGCCCGGGAAAAAAATTCCGAAGTGAATTTTAACAAACTGATAAACTTTGTCTGAAACAGACTGATATCGTCAAAGACAAAATGTGTTCAAGTGCGCCTTGCGGTTTGAAGGTAGCGGAATTGAAACAGGAATTGGAGGAAAGGGAACTGGAAACAACGGGTAAAAAAACAAGTACTAGGAAAGACTTGCAGAAGGACTTATACAAGAAGGTGGGACCCCCGCTTTTATTCGAAGTTCCCCGGGGGTGATTTGAGTCCGATAATAGAACCTTTGAAAGAAGAGCTGCAACAAAATTCGAGGACTTTGGAAAAAATTTAAAAGCTTGGAAGAAAAAAGCTAGAAATCTGAAGAGAAGCTTGAAGAACATTCTAGAAATCTGAAAAAGCCAGGAAAATTCTATAAACTGGAAGAGAAG